>VMDR010023759.1:0-15404 GCA_007922815.1 Macrotus californicus | reverse complement strand
TCTGTTAAAATCTCTTGGTCATTTTTGTATCTGTCTGTAAGGTGTTTTATATATACATATTCTGGAAATAACTTGTTTGTCAAATACGTGTATTGCATATATTCTCTCCCAGTCTGTGCATTTCATTTTTATTTTCTTCTTTTTTTTATTGTTGTTTAGTTAGAGTTGTCCCCATTTCTTCCCCCATTGCTCTCCCTGCCCTGTCCAACCCCTGCTCCTAAAGAACAATCCCCACTCCATTGTTCCTGTCTGTGGGTCCTTTGTACATGTTCCTTGACTTGACCCTTCCCCTTCTTTCCTCCATTACTCCCCTTCCCCTTCCCTCTGTAGCATTTTGAAAGCATAAATCTTTACTTTTGAAGAGCCTAATATACCAACTTTTAACTTTATAGTTAATTCTTTTGGTGTCCTTTTAAGAAAACCTTTGCCTATATTAAATTCATGATATTATCTCCTGTGTTTCCTTCTAGAAGGTTTATAGTTTTAATTTGGTAGGAACACGGAACAACTTGAAGTCTCATATATTGCTGGTGGGACGTAAATAATATGAATGCTGTAGAAAAACAGTTTGACAGTTTTTTCAATATAAAATTTAAAAAAAAAATTACCTAGCCATTCTACACTTTGGTACTTCCCAAGAGAAATAAAAGCATCAACATAAACATATATCTACTCAAAAGCTTGCATAAAATATATAGCAGCTTTATTCTTAACAGCCTTGAACTGACAACAACCTGACTGTCCAACAGATGGCAAGGAGTGAATATCCATCGAGTGGAATATTATTTAGCTGTAAAAAAGAATGGACTATTGATACACATAAGAACATGGATGATCTTAAAGACATCATGCTGAGTGAAAGAAAGTAGACACAACAGATACCGCAGGCATGATTTCATGTTTATGAAATGTGAGGACCGTCAAAAGTAATTTCCAGTGACAGAAAACAAGTCAGTCACTGCCAGGAACTGTGCGGGAGTTGATGGAAAGGAATGAGAGGCAATATTTTAGAGGAATGATTACATGGCATATATTTGTCAAGATGCACAGAAGTATCCATGTACAATGGGTGCATTTTTTGATAAATTTAACAAAATGGGGAGCTTAATAGAGACGTGGAGACTAGAGATTAAGTTTTGAGTATGTTTTACATAAAGATAGTATGGGAAGTCCTGAAATTGTAAAGAAATCATGGAGGTAGAGGGATGCCAGAAACACATCCTTAGAAAAGACCTACCTGTAAATGACTGAAGAAAGCAGAGAGAAAGAACCCTCAGAAAGAAATGAAGATAATTAGAGTTCAAAGTATCAGAAACCAAGGGAGAAGAGAGTATTAATAAATAAGGGCAGAGTACATGGCATTGGCTGCCTTGTACATAGAGGTCCAACTGTCCCTGGCTGAACGAATGGCCAAACCAAGTAATTCAGACAGAAGGGAAGGTGCATAAGCTCCCGTGGAAGGTAAAAGCAGTCAAACAGACTTTGGGAAACTGTCTACAATAATAGGTGTCCAACCTTTTGGCATTGCTGGGCCACACTGGAAGAAGATTTGTCTTGGGCCACACATTAAATACCCTGTGACACATAATCACACAAAAAATGATCTCATAATGTTTTAAGTAAATTTCCGACTTTGTGTTGGGCCTCATTCGTAGCCATCCCGGGCCACATGTGTCCCGCGGGCCGCAGGCTGGACACCCCTGGTACATGTTTCTTATAACTGAAATCTGGTAAAATCATGGCAATGCTCAACTTTCAGAAGGATTGTTAAACTCAAGATCTTATGAAAGTAATTGGGCTTCCACATCAGTAGCATTGCTGTTCCAGCTGAAGACTACATAATACAAAATAGCAAAACAGATCTCCACTGATGAAGACCTGGGAGGCATCCAGGTGAATCCACTAGAGCCACATTAGCATTAGCGGAAAAGAAAGATATGTGGATGAGGGCAGCTGGGGACACAGTTCCATTTAGTGTGGGCAGAAGGTGGCTGGCCAGGCTATTTTTGAAGCACCACTGCAAATGGTAATCACAGTTGTGGCGTTATTGGCAGCAGTAGTATCTGAAGGACTAAACCATTGTGCTCTGTGTGGCTGGTAAGGTAGAAGAGAGAAATTCATACACGTGTCCTATCCACAGATTTTTAGTAACAAAAACCTCACAAAAATGCCCATTGCGGAAAAGCTGTTGTAACACCACATGTCCAGGTGTCTTTGAACTCTCTCAGTGACAGCACAGGAAATGGAACTGTGTGACATAGCAAGTGTCATAAAAATGAGTGCATCTAGTTTCCTGGGCATTGTAATACAATATATTTTTTTAACTAAAAGATGAAACTGGTGCTAAGTCCCAGCTTTATTCACTTGAATAAAATGCTTGTGTGGAGAACTTTTCACCCTGAGGACTGATTTGGTGGCTGCTTGTATCTCAGCGCCTGGCCAAAAAGAATAGCACAAAGAACGTGTTTATTCAGCACAGGCAATGAGGAAAGAAACAGAATAGAAGATGACAAAGTTAAACAAAGGTTGAGGACATGGAGAGAAAAATGAAAGGAGAAGGAGAGAGAGAAAAGGTTGGTTGTAAAATCCTGAGTGGTTGAGGGAGAGGAGAATGGGTATGGAAGGTGCCCGCTTTGAGTCCAGCATGATGCTGAACTTTGCCTTTGATTGCTACTGTCACCCATTTCCAGGAAGACTCTTCTGGAAGCCCTTTCTTTTTTTATTGAACTATAATTGTCATAAAACTACACGGTGAGCAAAAGTAGGGTTAGACTCGTTCTTATGGAAAATAATGCAATAATAAGTAATAATACAAGAATCAACTATGTGCTTTGTGTACTCACAACTGTAAACCTACCTCTGGTGTCCTCTGTATATTAGTTTCAGAGATGTAACATACTGACTTGATATTTGTATATACTGCAAAATGGTCATCACAGTAAGTCCAGTTACCATCCATCACCTCATATAGTTAAAATATTTTTTTCTTGTGATGAGGTCTTTTAACATCTACTCTCTTAGCAACTTTCAAATATGCAGTGCTGTATCAACGATAGTCACCATGCTGTACATTTCATCCCCAGGACTGACTGATTTTATAAGTGGAAGTTTGCCCCTGATGGACCCCTTCACCCATTCCACCTCCCCCACCCCTGCTGCTGGCAACAACCACTCTGTTCTCTGGATCTGAGTGGAAGCCTTTTCTTGCTAATATGATTATTAAGATTTTTTTGAGCAAAAGCAGAACTGTTATTCTGTCTACTCTGAGCCAGATTTTGTGCTGGAGCTGGAGACACAGAGATGAAAGACCGTGTTCTGATCTCATGTAGATTGGTTGGTTTTAAGAGAGAAAACACAAACAGATGAGTAAAATAAAAAGTTAAACCTTATAAACATGTGTCAAGCACAGACTGACTGCAGAGGGAGAGTTGTTGATTACCAGATTAGGAGGTTGGTAGCATGAGGACAGGGACACCGATTAAGAGGGGAGCTCTGAAGGACAACCACGGATGGTCCAGCTAGACCAGCTGTGGGAAGGGAGAAATTTCAGGCAGAGGAGAGAATTTGTAGAAAGCCCTAGAAGCATTTTGGATAATAAATTCAGAACTTTTAGAGTTCCTGTCCTGCTGAAGCAAACTGGGGAAGGGCAAACAGTTGCAGGCGAGGCTGAAACTTACATAAGAAATATACCAACTAATCTCTTAAATAGCCATTAGCGCCTTGCTAAGACATTTTAATTGAAAGGTTCTTCTGGGAGAAAAATTCTGAGTCCGTAAAATTCTGAGTCTGGGACTAATGAGGCCCAGAAGCAAGTTAAAATTGTGTGCTTTGGTTTAGTTCCTAAGCATGGTACTTACAGTCCAGCACATAGTAGGTGCTACATACATATGCATTGGAAGCTTGAACTTTGAATATGGCCAACATTATATTCCAGGCACTCTATGTGTAGTAATACTTTACTGCTTATACCTTTCCAGAGGTAGAGTGCTACTATGATCCTTGTTTTCAGAGAGATTAAATGATTTGCCCAAGGTCATACAGTCTTGATGGCAAGAGTGATTAAGACAGCATTCTGGACAAAGTACAGGGCTGTTGAAGTATACTGAGGAATTTTGGGAACAACATTTACATCATTATAGCAGTAATGTTTTCCATCTACTAGAATAGTTTACTGATTTTAAAGAATCTTATCCAAGTCCTTATGAAAAAAATTATAAGGTTTATTACCCTGAGATCTTGGATTTCTTCTAAACTTCTGTGAACATGTACAGAAATTTACTTGCGGTCAATGGCATGTTTAACAGTCAAATATATTTCTATCATTTGTGGTATCATTGCCCCCGTTTCTGTTTTAACTCGTATGTGTAAAAAGCTTGAAAGAGAAAAAAGGGAAGAGGTTCAAGTAGTTTTGAAATTCCTCCAGGAAAGCAGTTTCAAAAGGCGTTGCTTGGTGTGGAAACCTTTAAATGGGCCACTATCTTCTTAATCTTTATTCCAAAGCTGTCTAAGTTCTCTTAAAAGGCAGACACTGAGGAGGCGTGCGGATTCAGAAGGTATCAAGTTCAATCCCTTTGTTATAATATTCTCAGAAATGAAAATCAAAACAAAGAAAAATAAAGCCAACTGCTAAAAATGTAATAGCGCATCACATAATTTCCCTCTGGTTTCCGCTTCTGAATTCTTTATCTGATTTAATAGAAACTGGCACAAACCTGACAAGGCAGCAGTGCAATAAAAGATCTACAAGGTCATTAGAGCGAGGAGAAAACAGCAGTCTCGCAGCTTCTTTCGTTCTGTTTTCTTTATAGATTTGCATCTGTAGTCAGGCCTCCTTTAGTGAGAATGTACCCTGTATTTTGACCTACAACTGCTATGTGGTAAGGGAGAGAGGTTTAAAACTACTTTAAAATATATTTGTATATCTGTATTATATCTCAGCAAGGTAATTCCTGAGCTCTTTTTAAATATATGTCCAAAATATGGTTCACTCCTGTATTTTTCTCAGGTGTGTTTACTTAATATCTTTGAAATGCTAATGGATGCAGCTAAATAAGGTTTAGAAACTTGCCTGAGATCTTAATTCACTTGGTGGTTTTATGTATTTACCATTACTCTGTATTACCAGTGCTTTAGAAGTTTATAAAATCTCTCAACACCAGTTCATTTTACAGGCATGAATTTCTTGGGGGAATTTTCTGGATAACAGGGTTCCAAGGGAAACAAAATTCAAGGACACATTTAAACAACCTTCTTGAAATCCAACATCAGTCGCATATACTTTGTTAGGTTTTCACATTTTATATAGGATGTTATAGGGTCTGTGCACACTTGTCTAACATCAGTGTTATCCACAGTGCCCCAGTTTATAAGAAATATAATATTCCGTTACTCTCTCAGAGTATAAATAATAGATAATTCAACATACCTACACATCTAAGTTTTACAATAAATAAAATGTGCTAACTGTAATATCAAAGAAATAAGGAAGTGATTTATAGTGAAATTACTTTCATTTCAGTATAAGAATCTTCAGGCACAACTCTCCTGGAAGACAATGAAGTAATCAAATGCTGGCAACTGCCTAAAGGCATGTTTGGATTTAAAGACTTTTTGAAAATCAGAAGATTTTCAAAAAGTAAGGAGGAAATGAAAGATCAGAGATTAGCTCAACATTAGAGTCAAAACTAGAATTTTCAGTTTATATTAGAGCCATGCAAAAATACTTTTGTTTCTATGACAAATAGTTTTAGGTCCAAATAATTATTAACAGGGCTTCTTTCTATATGCATGTTCTATGGAGATTTTGAAATTCATGCAGAACGTGGGACAATTTTTCATAGGGTGAAGCTGTCTCACATGCTGCAAGATGCGTAGGTCCCTGAGCCTGTGACTTCTAACTGCCAGAAGCTGCCCCTCATGCCATTATTTTTGCACCCTCAAAATATCCCAGCCAATATTCACAACATACTGTAGGGGGCAGTGTCAACTCTGTGAAGAAACAAACTGACTTTCTGCTGTCGAATTAAGTTTTCAGTGATAACTCTTAACACAAACACATACAGTACTCATATACACAAACATATATATGTCCTATCAGAATGAAATTTGAAAAGAAGGTGAGAGAAATAAACTAAACTATGTTCATCAAACGTAAGCATGAATCACTACATTGTGCTGTGATGAATTGCACTCTTAGGTCTAAGTGTCCTTGTCCCAGATAGGTTCCTTCAGCATTGCATTGATGAAGTCACTCAATACTACAGAGCACTTGCTCTGAAAATAACACTTATCCTTACTGCAACTTTTCCTTAAACATATTTCAACTTAGTAGACGTTAACAATGAATAATGTTACTTAACATTTTAGCCCATGCTTCTGTGAAGTGAGAAGAATTGAGTCAACAGGTGATAGCTGAAGCTGAGTCATGTACAGAGTTTATATAACAAAACAAAATGTGACCATCAGTGCTTAAGTAGCTATGGATTATTCCACATGCCAGGCTAACAGAGTGAGTGCAACAACATAAAGGCAGAAATATGGAGTGAATAGATATGCACCTGCCTTTAAAGCCAGACAACACAACGGCAAACTGCAAACCAGTGTTAAACTTGTGTTCTAAATATTCAGTCACTTAAATATCAAAGATGACTATCAAGTACCAACCAATACTCTGAACAGACACATAGAGCTTGAACAGTTTCAAGTCAGGTATGATAAGGAATGGTGGAGGTCATTTCCAGCCTCTGGGATATTCTGTTAAGGTATAGAAAAGAAAAACTGCAAAATTTTTTCCTGACATACCCCTGTACCTACTACCTGAACCATGTATGACTTCCTTGGACAAGTCACTTACCTCACTAAGCCTCAGCCTTATCTGTAAAATGGCAATAATAATTGTTCTCATCTAATAGAGTTCTTATAAGGCAGAATTGAGGTTGATTGACAGAATTGCACAGTGCATACTTCCATGCTAAATGCTCAACCACCATTGGCCCTCATTATAATAATTATTGTTGCTTGCATGCTGTGGGTTACTGGTCCTAAGGGTTCTCTTCATATAGTCGTTGGCATATAATCATGACTTATGTTCATTCTGCAGTCTCGTGAGGGAAAACAGAGTGACTGGATTGCATTTTTCCTCATTGATGAATGTTGCATGTGCTATGTTTAACCAACCACATTACTACAGTTTGTTGAGTTTCACTGGAAGTTGCTGGGACAGAAAGCAGTGGTATACCTACTACTTCTTCGGCCACTGCTTTCAAATTGTGCTGCATGCCATTGAGTGTCTTTAGAGTGCTAATGGGAGTATCTTGGAAGAGTGGGTGTGAGAGAAATCTTTAAAACAAAGCTGCTGTGGTGAGTTAAAGATTCTTATATATATAAGAATATATAATATAAGAATATCTATAAGAATATATAATACATATACATATATATATATTTTCATTTGGACAAAAGGATCTTTGGCTAAAAAGATTTGTAGATCACTTTCTCCAAGCGTGGCACAAGAAATACAGTGTTTGGTATAATGTTAATATTTGTAATATGGTGATATCAATACAGTTGTTTCTAGCATGGTGTTAGACACTTTCAAATATGAAAGATACAAATACGTGTAAGAAAGTGTTCTGCCTCTGAGAAATTTGTATTTCAGTAAGAAAGACAGGCAAAGCAAGACAAACCAAACCAAAACCAGATAACCAACATATTTAGTGAAGAGCTGTGAAAGGTTGGAGGAAGACTCAAATAATTCTGCTTTGGAAAATGATGGAACTTCCCAACTGAGTGAACATTTGAACTGTTTCTTAATTTTTTTTCTGTTTAAAAATTTTATTTTATTCCTGGCTGGTGTCACTCAGTGGATTCAGTGCTGGCCTGTGAAGCAAAGGGATGCTGGTTTGATTCCCAATCAGGGCACATGTCTGGGTTGTGGGCCAAGTTTCCAGTAGGGGGTGCATGAGAGCAACCACACATTGATGTGGTTCATAAATTTTATTTATTTTTAGACAGAGGGGAAGGGAGGGAGAAAGAGAGGGAGAGAAGCATCAATGTATGAAAGAAACATTGATGAGTTGCCTTTTGCATGCCCCCAACTGGGTACCGAACCTGTAACCCAGGAATTAGACCAGCAACCTTTAGGTTTGTAGATGATGCCCAACACACTGAACCACACCAATCAGGGCTGTTTCTTAAATTTGTAAAAATAGAATGTGTCAGGGTTAATGGGAAAGGCAGTCCAGGAAGAGAGAAAAGCATGAGAGAAGACACAGGAGTGTGAAAGTGCCAGCTGTTTTTGAAAGGTTTTCCAGGAGGAAAATCAACAGGACTTAAATGAATGCAGGTATAGAACTGGAGATGAAATATATGAGGGAGACAAGGTTAAGTGTGGGCATCCTCATTTGTATGACTGGTGAATGAGAGCTCCCAGGGGGAGCACATGGAATACAAATGGAAAAGGATTAAAAATGGAACCTCGTAAACAAGGATCTCAGCCACTTAAGGGAAAGCCAGTGAAGAAGGAGGACCGGTCAATGAAAGAGAATAAAAAGGAAAGGAAAGAAGAAGAGGAAATGAGAGTCCTGGAAATCAAGAGTTTTCAGATGATGGCCGCTGACAGTGATAGTGATGCAGAAACATGAATGAATGAAGGCTGACAATAACCCCATAACTGTGCCTCACGTAGTACCTGGTGATTTAGTTAAGAGTTTTAATAGTATGTGCAGGGTGGAAATCGGAATGGAAGGAGCTGAGTTGTTACTGGGAGTTGAAGCATGTCAGGAACTGGGTCATGTTTTTCATCAGTTTGGTATAGATGTGGAGGGAGAGAGAATGGAAGTTGACAGAGCAGGTAAAGTAAAAAGAAAAGGCTAGAGAATGAAAGGGGAAAAGTGACCCTGCGTATGCACTTGGTGGGCATGAAATTTTGGTGGGCACTTTCAGATTTGTGAACATTGGGCATGTGTATGGACTAAAATGAATGAGTAAGGCAATGAAATTACAGTTTTTTCTCTTTTTTTTTAAGGGAAAATAGAGGGAGATGATGGGGAGCGAAAACAATGAGAAGGAATGGGCCTTGTTGGAGTGGGTTTAAAGAATGCAATGCTTATATATTTGGCGACAAAGTTTCTGGAATTTTCTCAATTTGGGTATCTGACCTGAATAGAGGGCTTTTATAAAATAGAAATAGACTCGTTAAAAATGACAGCTTGCGTTTAATAATAGCTAACATTTATAAAGTGCTTATTCTGTGCCAGACATTCTGCTAAGCACTTGATATGCATTGATGTCTTTACACAACATGTCTCACATGGAGATATTTTTGCCTCCAGTTTATGCAGGAAGAAACTGATACACAAAAAATTAAGTCACACTCCTGAGGTCACAGAGCTAGCAGGGGGTGGAGCTAAGATTTGAACACCAGCAGCCTGTGACTAAGTTTGTCGTTTTCACCCCTAGGTTAAACGGTCTCTCCAGCAGTGTTTCCGCATGAATGACATAACTACTCTAGCCCACTTGCTCTTAATTCTGGCCTAAGAGTCAGGTCTGGCCCCCCCACGGTTTTTTTTTGCTGTGCTTATGGAAAGGTTCACTGTACTTCAAGAAGCTCGTGAATATCAAAACCTAATCACAGCTCTTCGGATGACATGAGTTCGTACTTTACAAACCAGCCATGGCCCTAGTCATATTAAAATCAAAGTTGCAAAGTAAAGATACATTCAGAGAAACCTTGTCTGCTTCATTTAGATAACAGTGTGCAGAGTGAATTGAAAGATGAAAATGCTCAGCATTTACCATTTCCTCTTCCTTTTTTAAAAAAAAACCATTTAAGCCCTGTGGTGTTATGGATGATATCATCAGGCCATTTGGCTTGAATACGTTCTGGGCTGGACTGCGCAGATTACCCAACTAATGACATGTACACTCCTGGCCATTGTGACACGGGTCTTCTCACAAGTGGGAATTTCAAGTGACAGACTAAAGCTGTTTGCTATCAATTTTGCAAAAAACACATCTGCCAGATAGCCAAGATTTAGTTTGGAGACCAAAATCGATTAATATTCTAATTTGTTCCCTGTCATTAGTGTCATACCGTATTAGGCCAAGTCACAGCGACAACCTTTATATAGCACATGCTTCTCAAGGAATTTGATTGTAGAGATATATTTTATATTTCTTTAGTGTTGTTCCCTCTGTATAAATCCGATTAGAAATTTCAATTACCTCGCCAGTAAAATGGTAATGGATTAAAATGAACGTGTGAAATATGCAGTTACATATTTTTAATAAAACTGTATGACTCTATTTATAATATAGGTTTTCTAACATTTATTTACCACACCATGTACAAATTTTAGGTATTTCATTTGGTTTTTCCTGTTAAGGAGAAGGCTAGCTACATCATGTCTGTCTGGGTGTCACCCAGGTCCTCTGACAGCCTATTATTTTAGGTTGTGGTCACAGGGAAATCTCCAGGGAGGAGGGGACTAACTACCTGGTCTGATTTCCAGTGCCCATGAAAGGGACACGGGAGTAGGGCAATGGTTTGGGAAGGAACGAAATGAGGCTAGCCAAGGGAAAGGAAAGAAAGAAGGGGGAGTTTCGCAGATAACTGTTTTCCTACTAATGAAAAGGGAGGAAAATATGAAGTAATACTTGGCTCAAAGTGGGAAAGGCTGAAAAATGGTTGTCACTATAAATATGACAATGGCTTCCTTTTCAAATGTGAATGCCACAGCAAAGCATTGAAATGATGTTTTTCTTAGTATGATAAATTAAAAAATTTTAATATGTTTCAGGTTTTCAGCATCTTATGGTCTCAAAGTCTAAGAGGGGTATCAGGATATAAGTTAAATGCAAATTCATTCATTCATTCCTTCAACAAATAGGTATCGAGTGCCTCATCTATGGCAGACACCACTGGGGATATAACTATACATAGAACTGACCCAAATTTTGCCCTCATAGAGCTTACATTATTTTGGAGGGAGCCAAAATAATCTAAAAACAAATAATATAATATATTGCATTGCAAATGGTGCTAAGTAATATCGTGAGACATAAAAAAAGCAAGGGGAAGAATAGAGAATGCTGGCAAAGACAGGATGGGATAAATGAGTCATAATTTTAAATAACATGTTGGGGGAAGGTCTAACTAAGAAGATGATATTTGGACAAAGGCCTAAAGGAGATGAGAGAATTAGTTGTGTAGGTACATGGGAAGTATTCATCCCCATAGTTACCAACCTCTCGTGTTGTTTACTCTTCCAGGGAAGGAGATAGTATCGAAGTCAAGGCAGAAACATATTTGATTTGGGTATTCATTGCTTTCTCTGCTGCCCTATGACATATTTCTTTCAAAGCAAACATTTTGATAAAATATTCAAGTGAGAATCTGCTTCCATTATGTATGTATTTGGCTTCTGCCATGTAGTTATGTGCTCCAAGGTTTACCAAAAGTACCTGGGTCAGCCCATCAGTTCAGCAGCAGAGAAAGGAAGAGAACTGGGAGCCTGTGTTTCCCATTGCAGGCCCTACCTGCTGGACCATCTCCATCCCCACTGGGTTGTGGGCCTTCTTACCAAGAATATAATTACTAACAGTTATGCTAAGAGTGCCTCTCTGATGAACTTGAATTTGTTAAGAGGACAGACAGATCAAGTTGTTAATTACTTAAGGGACAAGAAGTTGATTCCTTGTATTTTTTTCACTTGGTTTCTCAATGTCCTTATAGAATAACGCTCTTAGAAATTTTATAAATCTCTCCTCTGGATTGTTGCAACAGCCTGCTTTATCTTCTGCCCTTGCCCCTTACAACACATTTTCAACACAATAGCAAGAGTGATTTTTAAGAAAAACCTAAGTCAGATCCCAGGACACCTTTGCTCAAAACCATCCGAAGGCATTTTATTTCTCTCAGAGCAAAATCCAAGTTCCTTAGAACACTTTACAAGGCCCCACATGATGTGGCCTCTGCTACAACCCAGCTTCATCTTCTGCCCCTCTCCTCCTTGTGCTTGAGGCACACAGGGTTCCTTGCTGTTCCAGGCAGACCCTTGCCTATGGCCCCTTGTCTGTATTTCCCAGGTAATTATAACTTTCTCCCTAATTCCTTCAGGTTTCCTTGCAAACCATCTCTCATCATCCTAAATAATAAGTCTTTTCCTCTCTATTCCCTTTCCTATCCCACTTACTATTCTTTAGTTTTCCTTACATTATTTATTACTAACTGATGCATTATATATTTCTTTATTGATTTATTACTTCTTTTCCCCACTAGAATGTAAGCTGTGCGAGGGCCAAAACCTGTTTTCCCAGGACCTAGAAAAGCATTTAGTACATAGTCAGTGTTCAAACCTGAGGAAAAAAATAAACCTGTAGTTTAAAATTTAAATTAAATGCCACTGATTGGACTTAGAGCTTTACTCGTACAAATAAATGGGTACAAATGATGTATTGCCTAATGACAACAAAGACAAATTTTAAAACATGAACAAAAGATTTTGAAATATTAACAAATGAATAAAATAAAATCAAACTTGCAATTGGGTAAATGCATTTTAGCTATTGTTTAGAAATAATCTTTACAATGGGATAATTTCATAAATCTAAATCTAAAATATAACACAATTCATAAACATTACTATTCTTGAGAAAAACAGATATTAAAGAAGATAAAAAAGGAATTCACTTACATTAAGTACAGATACAGATTTTTAAGAATACTCCCATTCCAATAAGAAAAAAATCAAATGTATGTTTATAGAGTATTACAAGGAATTCTACTTTCTATCCAATGAGTAAGGTGATTTTTCAACCATTTGTTCTTACTGAAGTAACAATGTACAATACTCACGTGGAATTTTATTTAACTCATTCATGAACTTCGCCTTCAGCTTAGAAAAGGCATCTTCCTTTCCTCCTCCGGGGCTGGGTGGCTCGGTGGCATTATTTGGTATAACAGTCGCAACAGTGGTGACAGGTGAGACTGCTGCCAGGGCCTGAGGACGACTCTCGCTCACCATGTTAGGTTCAGGTGTGACTGTGAGGGGAGGGAAGCAAAAAAGAATAATTCAAAATGGCTTAACTGACCCCACATCAAAGGTGTACCAGGGATGAAAAACATCAGAGGGTGCACCTGCTCGCTGCGTTAATGGTCTGTCATTAGCATATTACTTTATGTTGGTTCATGAAATATTTATAGAGCCACAGTGGAGATGCTCCCCCAGAAGGGAAGACCAGACACAGTTACTGAAAGCATTCTCTCCCAACAATACTATGCAAACTCTCAATCTATTAGTTATTTATATAGGTGATTGTTTGCAAGTGCAGCTTTTAACTTTGCAACCCATCTCTCACTGAAAGTTGTGTGAAACAATTGCTGACAACATACATGCTCTATACTCAGAACATCTTGTATTTTCTTAAAGGAAAAGAGAGATCAAATATTTACGTTGGAAATGTTGATAAATGATAGCATGCGTTCAAAATGTTAGTGAATTTTAAAATGGTTATGAAGAATACTATCGTAACATTGATACTCTAAGACGTCATGAATGTTATACAGAAATTAGTTCTGGAACCTCATTTATTGATGGTGTGTTTTCCTCCCAGTCATTTTTTGACATTTACTGTAAACAATGCTCTCATCAATAATTTACTCATCTTGCTGGGCTTATATTTGAAGCCACTGCACATGTGTCATGATTGACTATATATACCAAGGCACTGATGATGAAACACGACTTGTCTATTTCAGTTTATTTAGATTGCAGGTTACTGAGTTATTTTATTATATTAATTCATTCAATTATTTTACATGTTTTTATCTCCAAAATATTAAAAAATTAATCCCTAAGGTAGCCAATGAAAAAAATCTTAGCTTTGAATATGGAAGGCATCAGTTCTACTCCTCTTCATTAGCTAATTGAATTTTAACTAGGCATTTGACCTCAATCCATCTGCCTTTTGAAATACGAACCGGCCCTGCCTAGATTTTTCTTAGTACACATAATATAAATATATATTTGTATTCTAAATAAGGAGGGTATACTCAAGGGGTTGAATCGAAGACATATTCTTCAGTCTAAACCTGTTCTGGACTTTAATAGTTTTTCTGTGTGACTTAAAATTTGAGCTGTGCTGGTGAGAGAGTGGACATGGCTTTGGGCAGAAATGAACACAAACAGGCCTGGGCTTGAGTAGCCTCACAGGCTTGGCAGAGTGGTTGGTGGAGACCCATAAAGCTCTGTCTTTTGATTTGCAAGGAAATGGAGATAACCAGCAAACAGACAAAGGATTTTTATAGAATTCAAGCTCTTGTGAATTAATTGTGATACTTATGTATTTAATCAAAGTGCAATGGAAAGGAGAATTGGCTCAAATGTATGGGGTTATTATTAAAATCTTAAACAAAATCCAGAGATTTTAGATCTCCTGGAAGGACATGATGCCTGAAGCTAATGCAGATACATAGATAATCAATTTTTATTTTATAATAGATTAGTTCTCTCATTTGAGCTTTTAATTTTCCACTGGTAACTACTAATATAATCCTAAAGGGTAGAATTAGGCAGATACAGGTTCAGATCTTTTCTTCAGTTTCTTCATTTGTAAATGAGAATAATCATACCAAATATATAAGGTTTTAATGAGTATACAATGAGATAATCTATGCAAATAACTTAGTACAACATCTAGCATGTAAGTTTGTGGCATCTGTTGATCAATCAATCAATTGATTACTCCTTTCCTCCCTCCCTAATAGCACTTGGCAGCCCAGAATTTTCCAGATTGTGGAAAAATTTTATTTTTTCCAGCTCAAGGTCACTTTCCAGAAACTTCTCCTGATTTTCTGGTTCTGTTTCGCTTGAGCTGTTCTCTCCCTGCAAACATGTGGCGTGCCGGCTGCACTGTTGGCATGACTTATGTGAAACCATCGATATTGATGACACCTTAGCTTGTACCTTTCATGTGAGTCAGCAAGACTGGAATTATCCACACAAACCCATACATATGTATGTATGTATTAAAAAATGAATGTGTTCCTCTGTTGTAAGAATCACCAGATCTGATGGGCATTATTACTGAATTCCACAGGATAGTGAAGGATATTTGAGGAATTGTGGTTTAATGTGGGATTTAAAGGAAATGATGTGTGAGATACAAATAGTTCAATACAACAGTGCCACCATTTAATCGAAGGCATATAATCTAACTGTGCTTCAGCTCAGCTTTTGTCGTGTTCTTGAAGTGGCACAGTGTTGCTGGTCCTCCATACTGATGCTCAGTTGCTACCTTGAGTGACTATTCACTTCTTTACAGATTTTGTGTGTTCAGGTGTTTGGGTCCTTTGCCACTTGGGTTGTTACATATTTTTGTATTGCCCCAGCCTGTAATAAAAT
>VMDR010023758.1:0-15403 GCA_007922815.1 Macrotus californicus | reverse complement strand
TGCATGGGAAATTGTACAGTTCATAGGCATATAGAGTTATATAGGGAATGGGATGGGGATGAGTATTTTCCCACTCTTCCCAGCAGGGGGATAAATGAAGTGACTAAGTACATTGGAATCTCTAGAGCATATTTGACACTAGGTATTTATGATCAAGGGCATTATGAAATTCCTTGACTTCTCTTTATCCCCAGTTGTCTCTTTAAGTGTGTATTCATTCACCTCTATCTATCTATCAGTCTATCAACCTATTAATCAATCAACCTATCATCTATCATACATCTGTCTCTCTCAATGGGAAAGAAAGAAAAGATCCTTTTATACAAGACAGTACATAATAGAGTTCCCAGGCTTCAGAGAGGCGAATATTAAGAATAAGTTGAATTGCATGGGTGGTTCTCAGGTTTCACTGTCCACTTTTAACCTTATAGATACTTTTGACCTATTAGAAATTATGTAATTGCTTGGCTGAAGAAACTGTTGTAAAAGAATTGTGTGACAAGGATAGTTTGGTTCATTATTAAGTAGTTCATATTTATATTCTAGACCTTCGATTTTCAACCTTTTTCATCTCATAACACATAAACTAATTACTAAAATTCTGCAGCACACTAAAAAATTTATAATATTTTTTGCCAGTCTGACCCCCCCCCCCCCAAAAAAAATAGTTGTAAGTTTGATTTATTCACACTAGACAGCTGTTGTTGCATTGACTGTTGTCATTTTTTTATTTGACAGTTCTAGGGAAAAGAGGTCAGTGCTCCTACCTAAATAGTCAGGTACTGCATGTGTAAAGGATTCTTGTGGCACACCGTTGTATACTGGTTGGAAATCGCTGTTCTAGACAGACAGAAAAAGAACCATGGGTAACACCTTCCGATTGCTTTTGCTCCTTTTGCTTTTCACTTTGGTTTGTCTGCCTGTTGCCATGACCAGTTTCCTAAAAATTGTCCATTTAATAAAACTAAATATGTAAGAAACATCAACTGTAACAGTGATGTTAATGGAGGATTACCAGTCTCTCAATCCCCAAAATAAACTGTACAACTCTGGTAATTATAGTAGGAGTGAAATGTTACAGGCAGTGTCTTTCAAATATCATTTTGAGATTTCTTTTTCTTAAATAAAGGTGATAGCTGGAGTAGTGTTTCATTAGATGGACCATTTAGTTTAATGTTTATTTTTTCTGTCACTTCTTATTGACAGACTTCTGCAGATGTGATCATGGGGTCTAGAAATTTATGATCTGAAACATAGCTGATATTGTTTCAGAACGTCCTTCAGAACCCTATTAAATTTGAGGTAAAAATAGATTTAAATTCAGGGGAAGGTTAGTTCAACATAAAATAAATGGGTGAGATATCTGGAATTATAGGTTGGATTTGGGGCTTAATATGAATGGAAAGGCTGAAATTTGGTTGACTGCTACCCTTCTCAGATAAGTTCTCCAATAGGATGAAAACTTTTTGAGGGTAGGGAAGAGAGGAAAGAGTCTGTTTAATTCTAGTGAATCATTGTATTCTCTTCCCTCGATTCTAGAAAGTGCCATATTCATTAGTTGGTGGATAACATATATGGAAACCTTTATTCTAATTGCTAGATTGGGTTTTGCTTATATGAATATGTTAAGTTTCCTTTAAGACTAGAGTGATTGAATTTCCAGTTCTAGTGGAGTTTGGTTAAGGATTTCACCATGTGCCTATTTAGTTAACTAGCAGGGGATCTTTTCTGAGATATCAGTTTGAAACTGAGTTTCATTCCATTCCCTTGGCAACTTAATTTTTGTCAGGAATTTTATTTTGTGCTCCAGAGAAATTCTCCGAATTTTTTCAGTAACTGTATTATGCAGCTGAAATGAGGAAAAACAATTGCTTTAATTTCTAATGCTTTGTTTGCTAAGCATGGCATAACAGTATTTAGTCTTGGTTGAGATAATCAGGATATTTTTGGTCCCATTTTGGTTATTGAATTTTGCACTCAGTTTATCAGCTAACTACAGAAAGTATGCCTGTCCAAAACAGGAAAGATGAAGAAAAAGGTTAGGACAGAAGAAAATCATCAGAAGGAAGAGTATCAAAATGTCATTTAACTTTTCAGAATTTTAGGCAATTTATTACCTTAAGTTCATGCAGTGTTAATTTCAGGTAAGAGAATTTTACAGTTCTCTGCCAAAGAGATCATGGCTTTATTTATAAATTTTTTATTATTAGGATCAAGTAAGGAATTAAAGGATATATTATAAATAATCTAATTTACCATATTTTGCCGTGTATATTGTGCTACCATGTAAAATGTGCACTCACATTTTTGGCCCAAACTTTTAGGGGAAAATTCTTTCATTTTAATTAATTAATTTACATTTAGATACTTGTTTTTTGTATTATAAAGGAGTTTTAGCATTTATTTTTGAACATACTGTGGTACAGGGAATTTTGTTACAAATAATTACAAAACACAAGAACAGATACAAGGTATTTCAGGTACTACCCATGTATAATGTGCATCCTTATTTTTTCCTCAAAAATTTGGGCAAAAAAGTGCACATTATACTCGGCAAAATACAGTAATTTGAAACTTGATAACACTGCTATTTTAGTAGAACGCTGTCTGGATACAGTACTCGAAGGCACTGCTTCTCAAACCTTCATAGGCATATAAATCACTTGGGAATGTGATTAATTGATAAGTCTGGGGCAGGGCCTGGTATTATGCATTTCTAGTCAATCTTGTAGGAGATGCCCGTGATGCAGATCCTCTCGGCATACTTCAAGTTACAAGAGTTTGAGATACCAGAAGGTCTTTGTTATAAAACAGTTTCACTTTGAATATGGCCTAATAGCACAGGATTTGAGAACTATAAAACTTTGGCTTCATTGAATTTGTTGAATGGAATAAAAACATTTTTAACAAAAGAAACCAAAGGGTTTAACCATTTGAGTCCCAGGGGGTATTGTCAGCAGCGCAATTGCGCTGCTTGGGACTCAAACGGTTAATCTTTCATAATACTCAGTGTTTTAATCACTGAAATTGTGAAGAAATAAAATAGGCCCTCTGCAGTAGTCTTTTATAATGATATATGTATTTTATAGTACTTCTGGACACTAATAATAATAGGCTTATTTCATTAATAAGGACAAAGCAGGGATTTTGCTTTCATTCGGATTAGAAAGAAAAGAAAGGATAAGAATGCTAGTTACTAGAATCATTTTGAGATTTATATGCCCTTAATTGGCATCACATTTTAAAAAGTAAAGATTACTAGGTTGTTTTTATGTGTTTGCAAAACATTAGTCTTTCCAGCATTACTGTATTTTGCCATGTATAATGTGCACCCATGTTTTTGGTCCAAACTTTCAGGAAAAAAAGTCTTTCATTATAATTTTTTAATTCCATGTTTTATATAGGAACAAAACTAATTTTTGTATTCCAGGGTATTTATTTTACATATGGATATTGTTATTGCTTTCTAGAGTTACACTTTTAATGCATAAGCATACATAAAAGAATTAAAAAAATTCATACAGATTGGGAATTAGTACTATCCATGTATAATGTGCACCCTTATTTTTCCCTCAAAAATTTGGGCAAAAAAGTGTATATTATACATGGCAAAATATGGTATATTTGAGCCAGAAATCATGAATATAATCAAGTTTGCATCAAAGATATTCGCATTCGATTTTATAAGTAAAGTCTTTTTTCTTTGTATATTTCCATAGGTATTTAATATTTAAAAATCAGTCACCTTCAAGTTTGACAGCTCCAGATTTGGGTACATGAAACAAATTTATGTTAATATTTTTTAGTTTGTGCTCTTAGGAAACATTCACAGTTTAACTTTTTATAATTAAAAGTAGATATTTATGTGTCATTCAGTGTTTATTATCTGTGAATAAAAATAATAGATTGTAATCTTCATGTGATTTTAACAAAAGAGAATTACATGTCAGGTTCCTCTAATGAATCCCAGAACAGTAAATGTTTACTGTGAGGAATTTATTTCTAAGTTCTGATTGGTGTCTCACACTTACTGTTTATATGATTGCTATGGAATTCTCTAGAACAAATTATCATACCTTAATCCCAGAGCTGGTTTTGTGATTCTTGTAAGATTTTTAAAAGTGTTAGTTAAAAGTTTAAAAGTATGCCATACTTTAAAACAAAACTAAATTCAACCAACTTACACATGTTACCAGGTACTTTTCTCAGTTCATTTGCCAGCAGGCAGGGAAAGCAAGACAATTCTTTTTAATATTTCTTTTTCTGTGTGTCATAACATGTCGCTGTGTCTTCTGTGGTTCTTCATAACCTTTCCACTGTTAGATACTTCTAGTTGAGGCAAAAGATAGATTGTATTTGATTTGTGAGGGCAGGGGTAGAATGGCATTTGGAGGGTTATAGGAGAGGGAATCTGTTGTAAGCATGGCAGAAAGGAAGGGGGGTACTGTGAAACTTTGTACTGCAGCCATTATTGGTTTCTTTCTCTGTCTGTCCAGCATTCCATTTGAAGTTAGACAGTGAAGTGGCAAAGTACCTTGTGAAAGTGAAACAGAACAGCAGAAGAATGGAGACTTGAAATGTTATAGCTCCTTTATTCTGCTTGGTTTGAGAGCCTTTGGAAAATAACCACTAAGCGCCTCACTTTATCCAAATGGATTAGTAGGGGCATTTTTCAGTTTTTCTCACATGTTTATCTTATAAACACCAGACATTCACACCAGAAAATGCTTCTCTCCAACACGCCTTGTAACTGGCACACACACACACACACAGGAGTTCTAAGAAGGAAAGGACGGGTTACATGTGTACTCCTGATTTCTCAAAGGGAATATTTGCTTCAGGGGCTTCTTTCTTGTTTTCTTCTGTTCTCTTTAGAATATGCTTTGTTTCACTTGCCCATTTATGGCTCTACTTCTCGGGACTAGGAAGGCTTGGCTTCGCTTTGTTTGGCCCTTAGCCACTGCAAGCTAAGCTTGTGATTTCCATCAGACTGCTTAATTACAAGAAATTTTACTGCAACCAAATTTTTTTGGATGCCACATAGTTTATTATGAGAGGATTTGACCTGAAACGCCATGTACTAAGACTGAATTAAAAAGAGCAGCTCCTGCCATTTTACGTCCCAGGAATATTTTGAGAGAAAATGAGAAATGATTGGGATAGATTTTGTGATAGCTGCTATGTAAGTTCAAGATTATTATTTTAATAACCAAGATGGAATTCTGTCTCTGAGAGATCATTTCTGGGCCCTTTGTGCCTATGTATCGGAGAGGCAGAGGCACAGTGAAGCAAGTTAAGAGCTTGGTCTCTGGAGCCCTGCCCTGCCACTTAGCTGTGTGGCTTTGGACAGATGACTTAAAAGTATGTGGCTCAATCCTCTTATCTGTAATGTAGGGATGATAATAGCACCTATTCTAGTTGTTGTGGACTTAAGTGAGTTAATGTGAACAAAATATATAAAATGATTCTTGGAACATGTTAAGTGCCATATAATGAATGGTTAGCTATTAATAGCATTTTTGAAATGTTATATAATACATTATATACATTATATAATACAAATAATTTATTAATATTGGCTATACTTGGATTAAAAAGTTGTAGCTGTGTACTTTTGTTTTAGGTATATTAACTATTACCTTTTTTCTCATTATTTTGTTTACATTTTTGAAGGTTTCCCAATGAGTGGATCATGATGACCGTATAGTAGGGACTTGCCATAGTATGGCTGCTTCCCGATCTACTCGTGTTACAAGATCAACAGTGGGGTTAAACGGCTTGGATGAATCTTTTTGTGGTAGAACTTTAAGGAATCGTAGCATTGCTCACCCTGAAGAAATATCTTCTCATTCTCAAGTACGATCAAGATCACCAAAGAAGAGACCAGAGCCTGTGCAAATTCAGAAGGGAAGTAATAGTGGGAGAACTACTGATTTAAAACAGCAAAGTACTCGAGAATCATGGGTAAGCCCTAGGAAAAGAGGACTTTCTTCAGAAAAAGATAATGGAGAAAGGCAGGCTGTAGAAAATTGTGAGAAAAGGCAAACAGAACCTGTTTCACCAGTTTTAAAAAGAATTAAGCGTTGTCTTAGATCTGAAGCGCCAAACAGTTCAGAAGAAGATTCACCTATAAAATCAGACAAGGAGTCAGTAGAACAGAGGAATACAGTAGTGGACAATGATGCAGATTTTCAAGGGACTAAACGAGCTTGTCGATGTCTTATACTGGATGATTGTGAGAAAAGGGAAATTAAAAAGGTGAATGTCAGTGAGGAAGGGCCACTTAATTCTGCAGTAGTTGAAGAAATCACAGGCTATTTGGCTGTCAATGGTGTTGATGACAGTGATTCAGCTGGTATAAACTGTGATGACTGTCAGCCTGATGGGAACACTAAACAAAACAGCACTGGTTCCTGTGTGTTCCAGGAAAAATCAGTAGCTGAAAATGGGGATTCCGACACCCACACTTCAATGTTCCTTGATAGTAGGAAGGAGGACAGTTATATAGACCATAACGTGCCTTGCACGAATTCAGAAGTGCAGGTCAAGTTGGAGGACCACAAAATAGTAACTGCCTGCCTGCCTGTGGAACATGTTAATCAGCTGACAACTGAGCCAGCTACAGGCCCCTTTCCTGAAACTCAGTCATCTTTAAGGGATTCTGAGGAGGAAGTAGATGTGGTGGGAGATAGCAGTGCCTCAAAAGAGCAGTGTAATGACAACACCAATAACGCCCTGGACACAAGACTTGAGAATGTGCCAGTTTCCGGAGAGCTGGAACCATCTTCTGTTCTAGACTGTGTTTCAGCTCAAATGATGTCTTTATCAGAACCTCAAGAACATCGATACACTCTGAGAACATCACCACGAAGGGCAGCCCCTACCAGAAATAGTCCCACTAAAAACAGTTCTCCTTGCAGAGAAAATGGACAGTTTGAGGAGAATAATCTTAGTCCTAATGAAACAAATGCAACTGTTAGTGATAATATAAGTGAGTCTCCCACAAATCCTGATGAAATTTCTCAGAATGAAAAAGGGATATGTTGTGACTCCGAAAGTTATGGGAGTGAAGGACAAATTAAGCCACCCTCAGAGGCAAGACTCAATATTGGAAATTTGCCATCTGCCAAAGAGAGTGCCAATCCGCACATTACAGAAGAGGAAGATGATGATCCTGATGTTTATTACTTTGAATCAGATCATGTGGCACTGAAACACAACAAAGAGTATGTGTAAATATGGTAACCATGAATTCTGCTTTGTTTATTATTCCCTAAATTTTCACTATTCATAAATGTCTGTTCACAGCATTTAATGCTTTAGCTAAAGTTTTAGGTGTAACATAATTTTTTCAACTCATTAAAAAAAACTCCCCCAAAAGGAAAGACGTTAAAACTCAACTTTTACTTTCTCAATGGCAATATGATTGTCTGTTTTGGTATTTCAGCATGCCTCAATTAGAAGAGACATGTGGAAACCTGATTATTGTTTTTTTTGTTTTTAAATGTTTTATACCATTTCACTTGATTTATAAAATGGGAACATCTTTGGTTATCACAGTACACTTTGATTTATAGTGTCTATGCCTTCTAGGTAGTATAGAACAAATAATCTAGATATCCAGATAAGGGAAATCTGGCGGGGTCCAAATCTACTTTTATCTTAGTTACATATATCTAATTTCCAATTACAACCTTGATTTTTAAAAATATGCTTTATGCATCATTTTTTACTTTTGTGACTTAGAAAAGTAGGTATTACTCTTAATACTATGACAGCTAGTTGTATGTTGTAATTAGCATATTAGCAAGAGCCTGTCTACTCTGTAATTGTCTATAGTTGACAAAAAGAATTTGAGACAGGTCTTCCCTAATTCTAAATTTTAAGGGGAGACTGTATCTTAAAATTGTATCAGTTCTTAAACTTTGTGATGAAGGCACTTTTTTTTTAAAATCCTCACCCAAGGGCATTGTTTTATTGCTTTTAGAGAGGAGGGAGAGAGAAACATCAATTGGTTACCTCCCGCACAAACCCCAACTGGGGAGTGAACCCACAACCTAGGCATGTGCCCTGACCTGGAATGGAACCCTCAACCTTTGCATGTGTGGGACGATGCTCCAACCAGCTGAGCCACCCAGCCAGGGCACTTTTTAAAATAAAGAATTCAGAGTCCAAATTTATCACAGTTTTGCTTAGATTTTCTTTAAAGTATTGGAGTTACCTATATCTGATCCTGAATAGAACTTTAACATTGTTTATCATAAGTCAGCAACAGTAAAAGACAGACATATATGTTAATCATCTTTACTTTTACAGAGTAGGCTTTTGAATTAATATGACAATTAGATTATATAAGCTATGTAAAAATCCTGATTTGGGGAAACTTTTTTGTTGTGGCAATTGCCAGATCCTGGTGTGTAACAGAATAAAGTATCAAACCTGGTTGTGAACATAAATTTTTTACCATGCATTACAGACCATTCATATTTGTATATGATAATATGGTGGCCTTTTAGCATAGGCCTCTGCTGAAAATTCTCTTTTTTTTTTTTATAAATAACATTTTAATACTAAGTTTAATAGAGATGTCCTTTTACCTGAGCATTTCATTCATTATTTTGTGGAACTGTTCAGCATTTCATGTATTTGGAATGTTTGTCCAATTTGAGATAGAAAAACAACTCATAATTTAAGTTTTTTTAATTCGAGATAAGTTGAGTTTTCTCCATTGGTATTATGTAACTGTGTTTAAAAGTAGAGTTGTTTATCTGCAGGTGCAAGGAAGCAGAGCATTTGTCTTGGGGAAATACCAAAAACTCAAGAAGTGTGTGATTTTACAAAATGATGCTCTGTTAATTCTGTTCTTTTTATTGGTTCTTTGGCAAAAGAGATGCTCTCTTAAGGCTTAGCTGGTTATTGATGAAAAATATTTTCCTGTGAATTCATTGATGTTACTTTTTGGTGATAGCTCCCCTCATAATGATTCTGAAGGATGATGTTCCTATAAAACAGTTGTTAAAGAATGGCATTCCATATTCCTAAGCCTTGAGAATGAGAGCACTACCATTTCATGGGTTCATCAGGATATACAGAGTCCTTTGAATTTGGATAGTAGTTACTTTATTAGGACAGTGTTCTCAAGTTAATGCCTCATTGGGTGACTGGGCAAAAGGCAGGCAGTCACTCCTTGCCTTTTTTCTTCGCTCCAAATCTTTTGATTATAGCGTCTTTTGACACTTCACTTTCAACTCACCAAGGAAACAAATCAGGAAAACTGAGGTGGAGAGGGAGCCTCCTCTTGCATAAACATTTTGGTTAAAATATAATTTAAGGAAAATTGGGAGAGGGTGTTTGATCATGTCATGGGTAATCTGGTTCAGTAAAGTCCCTATTTCTATGCTTTTTTTCTAGAGTCAAGAGATGGTTGGATATAATGTATATCCTCTTTTTAACGCAAATTGTCATTGTTAAAAATAGCATCATGATACCTGTCTGTTTTCAAATCTTAAGTAAATTTCTGGAAGTATAAAATTGTTGTTAAAAGGCATTTTTAAGGTAAAGGGGAAAAATGCACTTGGGGTGGATGGATCGCTGTTCTTCTGCACACATAGATGTACATGCACCCCAGCAGATACGTTTTTCTCTTTTTTATTCTCTTGGTGGGAAATTTCCCCAGATAATTGCATTTTTGAAACTAGGAAATGGGCATTGACCTGCCTATACATGAATGTCTCTACCACTAGTATTTTTGAATACTTCCTGGTAGCCAGTTTTAAAAGGATGTTATTAATAGAAAACAATGAGCATGGCATAGTTGTTTGGAGCATGACATAGCTCTTTATTTCAGGAGCAACTCTCCTCTAAATTAACATTGATTATTTAATTAGCAGCCGGCTATCCTAGCATTCAGCCTTAAATTTATCCACCTTGTTTGCAAGGATATCGCATATAGGGTCATCTAATCACTTGTAAATGTTTGAAAGATACTCTGTGTAGAGTCTTATCCTTAGACCTGATTTATGGTAATTAGGCCATAGGCCAGGGAAATGAATCTGCACTTGTTCTGGACCTCATACCCTGTTTGCTCTCTTCTCCAGGACATAAATCTACAGGGTGCTTTTATATATTTATTTTTCCAAATGGAAAACTCCACTATGAGCAAGGGACTAATGAGAATCTTTTTCTCTGGCAAGATTCCAGCTGTGGATTGTTTTACCAGATGTACCTTCTCAAAGATTAAGGGATGGGGAATCAAAAGAAATGTACTGTATCTCAAATGCTTTGATCTCAAGGTTGATGAAATCTGTTATAGTGGTAGATAATGCCCTTCGGGGCCTAAATAGCAAGATTGACTGAGATCATGTACTTAACTGTGGATTGCCCATTCCATTTGGGAATTGACCTTTTGCTAATTTTTGATTCAGAAGAACTGAAACTGATCTCTAAGCTTTAAAGTTCTGGCTCTAGAGCGAGCAGGTGTGGGAGAGTTTATGTCCTGGGTTTTGACATTTAGTGCTTCCAATTCACAAGGCAATCACTAGAAAATAAATTTTCAGATGAAAATGTGATTTGGTCTTTTGCCTCTGAATTTTCATTGTACAAGAATATTTTAAAAAATAACATCTGAAGAGCCTTGGAATGCTTCATTTAATGATGTGGCCTTTCATGAACAGATGGAGGGTGAAAAGTCAGCTTTAGGGTTTCTAGATTCTTGAGGTCTTACAAAAGATTAATTCATTGATAACACTGCTAATGCTTATTCCAATTTTAAAATTTCTAGAGAATGAAAGTATAAGATGGTTAGTGCTCACCTGAGTATTGCTCATAGAGTCTTCAAGTAAGAATCTTATTTTCAAGCCATAATAAAGAATATTTACAAGAACTGTATTTTCAAATTTGGTCCTCTGAAAATGTTAATGTACTAAATAATTACATCCTTCTTGTGAGCCATACTTAAGACAAGCCATTTGATATGTTCATCAGTTTCAGAACCCTGTAAAGTCCTCACAGTTTTTTAGATGCAGTTCCTGTGAGACTACTTTTAATGTTTGTCAAAGTAGATTCTTTCAAGGGGGCAGAGAAATCCAAGACTAGGGGTGGGTTTTGCTTAGAAAGTAATAAAGGAGTCATCTTGGATAAAGTAATTTTACATTTGTACTGTACTTTGTAATTTGCAAAACATTTTTATATTTGAAATAACAACTTGGAAGTAGACAGCACAGGTGACATTGTTTAGTCCCATTTCCTAACTCATGATTAAGGTTTTAGGTTGTTCATTTAAAGAATCACGATAAGTTGCTGGTAGAAATGGGAGTAGAGCTTCCGCCTTCCTATTTGTGGTCTGAACTGCTCGTGGTTAACTCCTTCAATAAGGACTTATTCTATGGAGTTACGGGTTTCTAGGCTAATTCTTTCATGGAGCAGATCTCGGGTACTCAGTTTTCAAAATTCTTCAGGCCTCGTTTAAACTCTATAATTGTTATGATGATTACCTTGTTTTGTCTGTCAGAGAAGCAGTATTATGGGTAAGTAACCTGTGCTGTGTATTAAATGAAATAATTTCATGATCATAGTAAAGAACATTTTATTAGTATGTCTGTGAAGAATAATTGATGTATACAAATTGGGTAATTAAAACTACAGCTATAGCTTAACTTTGAATAGAAGATTTAGATGATTTCCAAAAAATACTTTGGGGGAGGAGTTTAGAATGTAGGTAGATACATTAAAGTCAGGTTATTACTAGGGAAAACTCATGCTGGGTATACTTTTTCAACTCTTTGGAAAAGGCTGTGGAATATAATAGCCAGATTGGCCCCAGGAGTTTGGAACAAAGATTAGTGGCAGAAAGGAAATAACTGTCCTAAGCATAAAATTTTTGGTTGTAAGTGGAGTAAGCCATTGAAGATATTCAATGAATTTTCTTGTTTTTGCCTTTGAATGCCCACATTTTTTTTAATTTTTAATTTTTTTAAATTGGTGAATTAGCAACATTTTAAATTTCAACTGATGTCAGTGTTTTGTAAAAGTGATTCTCTGCTGTAATCCAAGTATATTTGTACTTAAGTATAATTAAACCTTTTCATTTAGGGTTGTCTCTGGTGACACAAGTTATGTAGTGACACTTGTCTTGCATCACTGCTAGAATAGGTCTGTTTTTGTCTATGTTAAATGATTTGGGCTTCTGCTTTTTTTAGTTTTTATAATTTGGCTTTTCTGTGTTCTTTTCCAAGTTCTGTGCTTCTTACAACTCTTTTCTTCACTTTTGTTGGCTTTCATTAGTCACTTTTGTTATCATGGCACCTTCCTCTGATAATTCGTCCTTCCTAATTGACTACTTTTAGTTCTCTTTAAACTTAGACATCAAAATGACCAAGTTTGTCAGAATTATGTCTCATGATCCTTGAGTTCTGCACTGAGGAATTTGTCTTTCAATACATAGGTAAGCATTAGTGCCTGGGATGTTTTGTGTGTTCAGTCAGTGAAAGGAAAACTTTATTAATAGAGACCCCAGGGCTTCTGGGGTTCAGGCAGAAGACCACCCTGCAGGCCAGGGTGAGGGGTGGTATAGGGACCTTATTTAACCTTAGAGCGCCAGCTGGTGTGACTGCACATCTTCTTGGGCAGTAGACAGCACGGGTGCATGGGCATAGCACTTGTGGCAGATCATGTCGCAGTTGTTATTACTGGGCAAACTGGCGGAGGGAGGACTTGATGATGCCACCTTTCAGAGGAAGCACCAAGTGCAGGGTGGACTCCTTCTGAATGTTTTAGTTTGAGAGAGTGCAGCCGTCCTCCAGCTGTTTGCTTGCGAACATCAAGATGCTGCTGGTCGGGCAGGATACCCTCCTTGTCTTGACTTTCAGCTTTTACGTTCTTGGTAGTGTCACGGGTCTTGACCTGAAGTCAGAGTCTTCACAAAGATCTGCATCTCTGTCTGCTCTGAGCAGCCTCCCCTCCTTGAGAAGAAAGAGTTGGAGTGTTTGTTTCAGTTGAGTGTGTTTTTTTATTTCCTTGCTTTTGGGTTTGGAGATTCTGTCTTACATAAGTGACCAGATATCTAAATTCTGAATGGAAAAATAATAGTGTTTTCTTCATATATGATATTAAATATTCATTAGCATCAAAACCCATCTAAAGCAATTACCATTTATTTGAGACTTAATGGAAGTTTTAGCCTCAGGAACTTTATTTCCGTGATCATGTTATCAGATATATAATAATTAATAGGGAGATCTGTGTTAGGGGTTTTACTCCTCTCCTCCCCCTCCAGTGGGGTCTGTTCACTCCTGTCTTCTTTACATTATTATGAAAAGCTGCTTCACTTGTCTCTTTAATCTCTGGTTTTAACATAAGGAAATTTGTAAAGTGGGCTCTGTCAGCAGGCAGAATTCTCTATAGTACTGATTTAATCTTCACATGTCTATTAACATTTATATGGTGGACGTTGTAAATATGTTGTTGAGGGTCTGAATTTTGTCTCTTTCTTTAAAAAGTGCTCAAATGTGGTCTGGTTGGTGTGGCTCAGTGAACTTAGCACTGGCCTTGGAGCCAAAGGGTTGCTAGGTCAATCCCTAATCAGGGCACATGCCTGGGTTGAGGGCCAGGTCCCCAGTAGGGGGTGGACAAGAGGCAACCACACATTGATGTTTCTCTCCCTCTCTTCCTCCCTTTCCTTCTGTCTAAAAATGAATAAGTAAAATATTTCATAAAAAATAAAAAGTGCTGAAATTTATTCTGACAGGTAATTTATTTGATAATAAGCTCGACCCTTTTAAGGCTTTTGTTTTTATCTGTGTTGTGGGGAAGTCCAAAATAGCACATATTCTAGGTTTAATTTACGTCAATCATGGCCTTTCTGGTGTCTCATTTAAAAACATCTTTACTCTGCCTGGAGTGTAACCTGAATGACTCTGATCTCCTGAGAACACTGGTAGTTGTTCCATTTATAGCTCCTTGATCGTTGTTCTTTGTGTGGTTTTTCACTTGCAGCGTTATATTCAACCAAAGTCTCAAGGGGACCTCCATGCGGATTTCTGTGTTTTCTGTCTTTTTCTCTTTTGCTTCTTTGTCTTTGGTGCTCTGTCCCTCAAAATCCAGCTGCTTTAGCTTCCCCAAACTATCTTCTGTCTCTGCTCATCAAGACCTGTTCCACTGTACTGACCATACCTCCCTGTAGAAAGTGAGTGTGATCACAGGGCTTATCTGATTTGTTTGCCCTCTTTCACAGATCACAGTCTTGTAGTGCCTGTTGCGCGGTGTTTAATAATAATCATTTCTAATTTTCTCCACTTTTCTGGTTGTATGTGACGAGAGTATTCAGGGTTAGTTATTCTGTTATGAATAGAAGTGAAAGTCTCCGATTTGATTTTCATATGTGTTAACTGTTTTCTTTATGACTCTCATCTCCACTCTGCTGGTTGACAATATGGAAATTGTTTTATTTTTTCCTTGTTAATTTTTTAAAACTGATTTTTATTTTGCAGTTAGAGTTGGTGCGCAATATTATATTAGTTTCAGTTATACAACCCAGAGATTCGATATTTATATACAAAATGATTACTCTGATAAATCTAATACCCATCTGATATCATATATAAGTATTACAATATTACTCACTATGTTCCCAGTGCTATACTTTACATCCCCATGACTATATTGCAGCTACCAATTTGTACTTTTAAATCTGTTTACATCTTTCAGCCATCCGCCTAACCCTCCTCCCATCTGGCAACTATCAAAATGTTCTTTGTATCTAGAAATCTGTCTGTTCTGCTTATTCATTCATTTTGTCTTTTAGATTCTACATATAAGTGAAATTATATGACATTTGTCTTTCAACATCTGACTGACTTACCCAGCACAGTGCCCTCTAGGTCCACCCATATTGTTGCAGATAGCAAGATTTCATTTTTCATGGCTGAGTCATATTCCATGTACATATGCACCGCTTCTTTATCCATTTCTCTATTGATGGACACGTAGGTTGCTTCCATATCTTTGTTTTTGTAAATAATGCTGCAGTGAACATACGGATGTATATATCTTTTCTATTTACAGTTTTTGGGTATCTTGAGGTAAATATCCAGAAGTAGAATAGCTTTGTTCTTCTTTGTCTCTGTCATAGCCTTTGCTTTAAAGTCTGTTTTGTCTGGTATAAGCATTGCTTCCCCAGCTTTTTATGTTTGTTTCTATTTTCACGAAATAACTTTTCCATTCCTTTACTTTCAGTCTGTGTGTCTTTCCATCTAAAGTGAGTCTCTTGTAGACATCATATGTAAGGGTCTTGTTTCCTTATCCATTCAGTTACCATATGTTTTTTCATTGGAACATTTAATTCATTTGCATTTAAGGTAATTATTGATATGTATATATTTATTGCCATTTTATTGTTCAGGTTTTT
>VMDR010023757.1:0-15401 GCA_007922815.1 Macrotus californicus | reverse complement strand
GAATCAAACTTAATCCTTCTGAGTTTTTGTGGGGGTTATGTTACTATCCTATTTTCAATTTTTGAGTTGGATGATTAATTAACTTTCATTATTTCATTTTACTGATATTTAATGTTATCAATTTCCCTCTGATCAGTACTTAAATTGTACTCATAGATTCTGGTACTTTTCAACATTTTTAAAAAGTTCTGCTGTTGCAGTCTGTTCTTTATTTTAACCTTGCAATTGTATAATATTGAGTTTTTAAATTTCCAAGCAGAAAGATCTTTAAAAATTTTATTATAAACTTCTGGTTTATTGAATTTGATTAGATAATGTTCTGATTATCTTTACTTCTTGAAACTTATTAAGATTTTCTTTCTGAGTTAAAATATGGTCAATATTTATCTATGCTCCGTGTTCACTTGGAAAGCAATGTAATATTATCTATGTTTTTAATATTCTTGTTTCTCTTATAGTTTGAGTTTTGCAGGTTGCTGGTATATTGTTTGGCTACATAGATATATTATGGATTTCTGTAAATTCTGGCCTTTTGCATTAAAACTTGTCCTTCTTTGTCTTGACTCATACTTTTTGTTCTGGATTTTATATTATTAGATACCTAGATCTTTTTTGATTTGTACATTCCTAGTTCATCTCGGCTCATCCCTCCATTTTTAGCCTTTTGGAGTAACTTTAAGGTAGTTTGTACTCTGCAGTTACATTTTGCTTGGTTTTGAGTCACTGTGAACATTTAAAAGAGTAATTTTCTGATTATAAAAGTAATGGGCTCACAATGCCAAGCAACTGGGAACCACGGAAAGTACAAGAAAGGCAAGCCCATCTACCCTCTACTTTCAGGACAACTGTTACTAGCATTGTGTTGTATTTCATTTAGTTGTTTTTCTGTTCTTTATAAAATATTTGTTACAAAACATTTCTATTTTACGTGTTACCTGTTTTAAAAAGAGCATTATTCTTCAGGACATGAATTGAATTTTCCACTTGGATTTTAGAACCATCAAGTGCAACGTGGCCACCTTTTCTATGCTCCCACATTCACCTGTTCAGAATGCCCACTAATGAATTTATACTCAAGTGCCTGTATTGTTTTTTAAAACTGCCACTGGATTTCTCATTCCAAATAGGAGTCCTACAACTTTTGTGATTGTTCGGAATGCACTCGCTGCTCTCGGGTCTGGCTCCATGAGTAGTGACCATGTAAATTATTCTCTAAACTATGACTTCTTTGAAATGAGGGTGACATTATTAATTTTTAGCTCAGGATAACAGGTATAAGCCTGTTATGTGTCCGGGGCAAACTGGAATTTATAATCATCAAACAGATGAGAAGCTCCATCCTGAGGCTACTTCCAGACATTCCTCCTGGTAAGCCGCCTCCACCCTGACACAATTAAGAGGAATGGGGCTTCAGACCTTCTCTCCAAATATTCTTCCTTCTCAACTGTCTGATTTTTGTCTAGCTAATTGACATTTTTATTGAACTAGTCAAAAATTGTCTGTCATCAATCTTGCCTTGATGTTCTTCAATGTCCGTGTTGATCTTCACGTGAATGCAAGGGTTTGAAGAAGTTCTTGGGGGACCAACTTGCCTCTTGGCTTCTTATCTTCAGCTTTGTATTATTCTACTTGCTGGACCATCTGCTCAATATCTTTCTTGCTCAAATGTTTTTTGTCATGATCTTGTCCTCTTTTTCTGTATTCTTGTGCACAGAAAACCTACTGGGGATGCTGGAGACATCTGTATCAAATGTTTCTTCAATCTGAGAAATATCTGTGAGCTCAGCCTTGACTGGTATCTTGTTATTCTTGGTTAGTGCATACTCTGCTTCATAGACCTGAATGAGTGCACCAGCCTCATCATTAACATGGGTGATGACAGTTTGTGCCTACTTAGCAGAAAGTTAGCAGCAGAATCGTTGGGTCAAAGGACAGTTCCATTTTTAGTTTTTTGAGGAAATCCCACACTGTTTTCCACAGTGACTGCACCCGTCTGCATTCCCACCAACAGTGCGCTAGGGTTCCCTTTTCTCCGCATCCTCTCCAGCACTTCTTGTTGGTTGATGCATTAATGATGGCTATTCTGACTGGTGTGAGGTAGCATCTCATTGTGGTTTTAATTTAAGTGTCTGTTTAGGTCCTTTACCCATTTTTTAATTGGATTGTTTGTCTCCCTGGTTTTGAGTCATGGGAATTCTTTATATATTTTGGAGATTAAACCCTTGTCTGATGTATCATTGGCAAATACGTTCTCCCATATGGTTGGTTCCCCTTTCATTCTGATGATGGTTTCTTTAGCTGTACAGTAGCTTTTTAGCTTGATGTAGTCCAATTTGTTTATTTTTTCCTTTATATCCCATGCCCTAGGAGATATATAGGCAAAAATATTGCTATGTAGGATATCTGAAATTTTCCTATGTTTTCCCCTAGGACTTTTATGGTGTCACAACTTATATGTAAGTCTTTTATCCATCTTGAGTTTATTCTGGTATATGGTGTAAGATGGTATTCTAGTTTCATTTTTTTTCATGCACCAGGCTAGTTCTCCCAACACCATTTATTGAAAAAGCTATTTTCACTACATTGTATGCTGCTGCCTTCTTTGTCAAATATTAATTAATCATAGAGACTTGGGTTCTCTATTCTCTTCCATTGATCTACATGTCTGTTCTTATGCCAGTACCAGACTGTGTTGATTACAGTGGCCTTGAAGTATAGTTCCAAATCAGGTATTGTGATTCCTCCTACTTTGTTTTTCTTTCTCTGAGAAAAAAAAGGCTGAGGCTATTCAGGGTCTTTTTTGGTTCCATATAAACTTTTGAAATATTTGTTCTAGATCTGTGAAATATGTCATTGGTATTTTAATAGGAATTGTGTTGAATCTACAGGTTGCCTTGGATAGTATGGACATTTTAACAATGTTAATTCTTCCAATCCCTGAACATGGTATATGCTTTATTTCATTTCATTTCATTTACTTTCATGTCAAATATTGTATATTCTTAATGAAGAATAATTTCAAAATCACCAAAAAACATGCTCCTTCTTACTACAAATCAAGAAAAATACAAATACAGACCACAAGTACATCCACCACACTGTAAAAATTAATTTAAAAAAATGACGAGCCCAAGTGCTAGCAATAATGTGGGTTGATGAACTCCCTTTTTACCTGGCGTGAGAAAATTTGAATTGGTATAGCCAGTTTGGAGACCAAATTGGCAATAGTTAGTAAAGTTTAAAATAAGAAACCCCCAGACCAAGTTTCTTCACTGCTGAGAATGTATATCAATGTTCTTTCCAGTCCTTCTCAATAAGCAGTGTTTTGCTGGCATAATTTAGACTGTGCAGGTCACACTACTTTTTAAATTAGAATGACTTAGTTATTGATATTTAATCATCAGTGCATGTTAATATAAAATTAACTTTGATGGTCAGCAACAAAAATAAAACCCATATTGGTTCTAATGCACACATTCATTTTCTGTTGCATTTATTGCATGCCTACTATGTGCAAGTGGTATATTAGTGCTGGGGTGAATAAGACATGGTAGCTACTGGTAATTGATGTAAGTTTTTACTCCAATGCTCCCATCTCTGCTCTTGCACACATTTGTGTCCCAGAAGGCAAGTTCCAGCTTTGCAGAGAGGGTAAACTTTTCTGGATTAACCCATCCCTCTTTTTTGTTGCCTGTCTCGTCATGACTACAGATGATGTTCAGTAATCAGTGACAATCTTTTTGCTTACCTATCTCCTGGGCTCTCATCCAGAAAGAGAGATGAAAGACATCCATTTAGTCACTAGCAGGAAATGAGTACCAGATACAGATGGCTTGTGAGGTTACAAAGCGCAGACAGAAATAATTCCCTGAAGTTTCATCTTTTAGAGCTCTTCCATTCTTGGTTTCTGAGATGCAGAGGAAATAAGATTAAAACGTGGTGAAGAAAAAAGGGAATCTCAGTATGCTATCTAATGCATTGTTCCTAAAGCATTTTAGAGTAAAAATGAAATATATTTTTATAACTTTTTTTTCAGAGAAGGATGTTGACAACATTTGTTTCCTCTTTATCAAATGTACTGTCCTATATATTTTGGGATGACAAGGTGGTTTTTCTATTTTGCATATTCACAGAATTTGATGAGCACTTTTCTCTAAGCTGGCAAATTGGAATTTAATCTCATAAGCTTGATTTCAGTTCCTGCAGTGTTCATCTCGTTAAACCTGTCAATAGGGTGGGAATATTGCAAGCAAGCAGTGTCCTACTTCTATTCAGAGATGAGGAATTTTGTTGAGTTTTGGGGAAAAATAACCTTAGACAATAGGCAAGCTGAGAAAAGTTTCTGCTTTGACGAAATGATCCCTGCCTGTAGCATACGTGTCTCAGCCATGCTCTTCTGGCTGGATTTCTCCTGCTGTGCAGAGCAACAGTGGGGAACCCAGGTACATTTTGCTTCCCTTGGATTTTCCTCCAAGTAAACTGGCCAGACTCAGGGAGTGGTTCTCAAGATCAGAGCATAAATTTGTGAATTTCTTAGTAACAGTGGATGGCAGAAAGCACAGATAAACTTTGAGCAGTTACATCTTCTCAAGTCTTACAGGAACACTTTGCAAGAATTTCTGCTATTTCCCTTTGCCTTATTGCTGCAGAAGGGGCCTAACTCCTTGACAATGTCTCTTTTATTCCAATATACTGTGCGTTGTTATTACTCTGTAGAAGGAGAATAGACACCCACATAAAATTTAATCTTGATGTCAAGATGGATGATGCTACACACACACAGGATATTTTATTATGCACAGCATGAGGCTCTCTGGAGAGAGCAGGGCTTGAGAGAGCAAAGAAAGGAGACTAGCTGGGGGGTTTTATAGAGGTTGGGGGTGGGGCCGAGGTGAGCGTTTCTTCGTGCAGTCAGGTTTGAATCTCTAATAGTGGAAGCAAGACTCCCTATAACACCCGGTCGTAGTAATGATTCTAGCATTAGCTAATGCACTGAACACTAATTGCATGTGGGTTACCAGGGTAGGTGCCATATTTGTATGTCTTATTTATTTTCAACTATCAGCTTATGAGGTAAGTCTCACCATCATTCCCACAAAGCAAGGCTTGGAGAGGTGAAGGAAGTTTCCCGGTGTTAAACAGCTAGTAGATAATGGATGTGGGATTTGTTTTTTTTTTTAATATATTTTATTGATTATGCTATTACAGTTGTCCCATTTTTTTCTCCCCTTTATTCCCCTCTGCCCTGCACCTCACCCTCCCACCAGCATCCCCCACTTAGTTCCTGTCCATGGCTTGTACATATAAGTTCTTTGGCTTCTCCATTTCCTATACTATTTCTAACCTTCCCCTGTCTATTTTCTACCTACCATTTATGTTTCTTATTCCCTCTATCTTTTCTCCCATTTCCCCCTTCCCCATCCCCACTAATTTTCTTAGATAAGTCCCTTTAACATTTCATATAATAAGGGCTTGGTGATGATGAACTCCTTTAACTTGACCTTATCTGAGAAGCACTTTATCTGCCCTTCCATTTTAAATGAAAGCTTTGCTGCATAGAGTAATTTTGGATGTAGGTCCTTGCCTTTCATAACTTTAAATACTTCTTTCCAGCCCTTTCTTGCCTACAAGGTTTCTTTTGAGAAATCAGCTGATAGCCTTATGAGAACTCTTTGGAGGTAACTGCCTCCTTTTCTCTTGCTGCTTTTAAGATTCTCTCCTTATCTTTAACCTTGGGTAATGTAATTATGATGCGCCTTGGTGTGTTCCTCTTTGGGTCCAATTTCTTTGGGACTCTCAGCCTCCTGGACTTCCTGGAAGTCTATTTTCTTTGCCAGATTGGGGAAATTCTCCTTCATTATTTTTTCAAATAAATTTTCAATTTCTTACTCTTCCTCTTCTCCTTCTGGCACCCCTATGATTGGGATGTTGGAATGTTTCAAGTTGTCCCAGAGGTTTCTAAGCCTCTCCTCATTTTTTTGAATTCTTGTTTCTTCATTCTGTTCTGGTTGGATGTTTATCTCTTCCTTCTGCTCCACACTGTTGATTTGAGTCCTAGTTTCCTTCCCTTCACTGTTGGTTCCCTGTACATTTTGCTTTATTTTACTTTGCATAGCCTTCACTTCTTCCTCTATTTTGTGACATACTCAACCATTTCTGTGAGCATCTTGATAATCAGTGTTTTGAACTCTGCATCTGATAGGGTGGCTACCTCTTTATTGCTTAGTTCTATTTTTGGAGCTTTGATTTGTTCTTTCATTTGGGTCATATTTTTTTTTTTTATCTCAGTGTACCTGTTATATAGTAAGGGGTGGAACCTTAAGTATTCCCCAGGGCAGGGCAACCCATGTCCCTGTGTTTTGGTGCTGTATGTGGGGGAGGCATCCGAGAGGGAACAATGCCACTTGCTCAGCTCCCTGCTGGCTTTCAGTCACTTTCTCCTCTATCCACAGCAAATCGGGCCCTTCTGGAGCTGATTCCTGGGTAGGTGGGCTTGTGTATGCTCTAGGACCCTGTGGGTCTCTCCAGTGAACTCTCCTGTGAGGCTGGGAGTTTCTCCTGCCCACGTAACCCCCACAGATTTTTACAATCAGAGGTTTTTGAGGCTTTATTTCTCCACATTGGAACCCTGGGTTGCGTGGTCTATCTCACTCCCCAGTTGTCCACCCCCCCTGTTTATCCACACACAAATGTGGGACTGCCTGCTCCACCAGCCGCTGCCTTGCTGCGAGTGTTCTCCACCCCGACTGCCCATCTTTGTACCACCTGCAGGTTTGGATGAATGTTTCTTCTTTAACTCCTTCATTATCAGATTTCCATACAGCTTGATTTTCTGGCAGTTCTGGTTATTTTTTGTTTTAAATTTGTTGTTGTCCTTCTTTTGGTTATGCAAGGAGGCAAAATGTATCTACCTATGCCTCCATCTTGGCTGGAAGTCCTGGATGTGGGATTTGAATCCAAGTGGTCCAACTCCGGGTTGGGGCTCCTAACCACTTTTCTGTAGAATGGCTCCTCAGATTATACCACATAATCCCTGTGCAGCTAACCATTTCCTGCACACCCAAGGCTGGCTCTGCATATCCTGACCACTAAAATGACTCAGTGGAAGCTGAGATTTATTTTCAGGCTCTGAAAGGCCAGGGGGAAGCACCAGCTAGACAGGTTGCCCCTGGGGTAGTCTCAAGGCCAGGCCTGAATCAGGTGGGATGAACACCTGGAAGAGCTAGGTATGATGTAAGTGGGTGAGCCTGGACCAGATTTGAGATGAAGAGCAGAACATCACACCCAGAGTGCTGAAGTCTTAAACAGAAAGCCAAGCAAGAAGTGCAGAGCTGGTAGAGTGTAAGGGCGGACCCAGAAGTGAGGTGCAGTGTGGCCACTGATGAGGACTCACAGTCCAGGACACCTGAGTGCTTATAGCTGTCTGTCCCGCGCCTGCCTGAGTTAAAGGCAGAGTGTTGAGACCAACTCCGTCTGCTTGTCCCATCTTGTCCTGTAAGAGCTTGGCACAATCAAGGCCCCATGGAATTCCTTGGAGGTGACAACCAAATACACACACAAAAGACAAAGGAGCAGGACTCTGTCTACTTCTGCAAGGCTGACCCACTACAAAGCCTCAGGGAAGAAGGCGTTATCAGTTACTCAGGGGTTATAATTTAGGGAAACTAACAAAGCACTATTAGCAACACCTGACTCTCCTCCACCCCTTAGCCAAATGTCTCTCCTAGCTGCCTTTTACTGCATGTCAAAGATGCATTTACTTGGATTAGAACTTATGTAAATATCTGTGGAAGGTATAATGGGAGCCATAAACTTCCATTAGCACTGTAAGAGAAGATGGGTCTCCATTGTGAAAACTGAATGGATGAGACCCAGAACAGGTGGGTTTTGATGGGGGTGTGGAAGGGAAGGGCAGGTTCTGGATATTAAGAACAGCTGTGGCCATTCATTTCGGCAACAGGCAGAATGAGGACACAGGGCTATGAGAAGAACAGAAGAGGGAGGTGAGTGTAAGTTCAGAATGATGTGTTAGTTACCCTTAAACCGTCCAGGATCCCAACCCTCTTTCTGTTTTGTTTTTTTCCCCACTTGTTGAGCTTCATTTTGAATTCTTTTTCTCCACTAACTTTTTAAAAAGTATTTTAAATTCTTCTTTGTAGTTTTGGGTTACGCCGACTTTCTCTGTGCACTCTGGGTGTGACAACATCACTCAACTAGGACCCAAAACTTTCCTGTAAAAGATCCTTGCCAATATTTAGGGAATTCATACATTTTCAAAAGCCTAAATGTCCCTTGGCCATAAGGGAGTTTTGCAGCAAAAAAACTTCTTAAAGATGACACATTGTGGCATCATTTTGCCAAATGCTAGTTCAGCTTGGGTCTTGTGCACTGGGAGCATGGGAAAATAGTTCCCATCGTGGCAATAAAACTTGGAGCATTTTTGCTCTTAACTATTAAACAGAGTTGTAGGCATTTGAGCAGAATATCAAATGGGAAAACCAGCCATGTACATAAACAAGGACTATTCGAGAAAACCAGCCACTCTGCAACACCATCTGAGGTTTAGTAATGAGAACATTTTAGTAAACGCCTGTGTTGGGAGGAATGTTTTATTAATGCCACGTTACTGGCTGTTTAAAAAATGCCTTTTAAAAAAGGCTCCTTGAAGCATTCTGTGAAATTGAGATGTGCCAGAGAAAAGTAGTAATAGCTAGAGTGAAGACTCGGGGGTCTCTTTTGGCAGTGGCCAAGCCAGTCGGGAAGGTGCTGTAGAGTGGGAGTGGCTGAGTAAGGGTAGGGGGCAGGGAACACTGGGAGGGGAGGTGTGTGTGGGCAAATGTGAGGAAGGAGGGGCAGGGCTCTAGGTCAAGGGGTCAAGGCTACAAGGAAGGCAGAGCCTGGTCATACCTGAAGGGTTTGTACTGGGTGTGAAGTGTGCCCTGGAAGGAGGGTGGGGACCTTACTGGGTCTAGTTTAACTGGAGTCCTTTTTCATCAGAACTCCTGCCCTGCTCACAGAACCCTATTTTAGGGACTCCTTAAGAACAAACACACAAAAAACCTCAGCCCTTAATTAAATTAATTTTGAAATACTTAAGACATACAAACAGGAATTAAGAGGCTAATGACCACCTATGTACGCATCGCTCAGTTTAAGAAATAACACAACACAGTTGATCCTTCAACAAGGCGGGGGTTGGGGGACAACCACTTGGGCAGTGGAAAACCCGAGTGTAACCGCCCCTTCCCCTTCCCGGTAGAACTTCTGATTCTACAGTCAGCCCTTTGAAGCCTCACTGCAACCTCCGTGGTTGAGAATCTGCAGTTGGGAAACCACAGTTTGGAATAAGAAAATACCGTTTTTGATCCCCGTTTGCGAATCTGCGGTTGGCAATGCGAAAATACTGTTTTCAATCCGCGGTTAGTTGACTCCTCAGTTGAGAAACCTGAGGAAGGGCTCACTGTGTTTATTGAAAAAAAGAAAAAAAAAGAATCCACGTATGAGTGGACCCTGCAGTTCCAACCGGTGCTGTTCGAGGGTCCGCTGCGCACATGCTGCGGGGCCCAGCGGTGAGCACTATCTAAATTTCCGGGTTTACCGTTGCTACTAAGACTCCTTTTTCTATGACATATGCTGACATTTATGCACAATTCATAGTATTGTTTTGCGTATTTTAAATTTGTAATAAAAGGGTACGTACTTTCTCGATATTTTTATATTGTTTTCAATAGCTTATTAACATTGTTTTTGAGATTTAGCCATTTTAACTGTATAGTATTGTGTCGAATAAATTTTCCACAATTCATTGTTCATCTTGCTGATAGATATGCATGAGTTTTCCTAGGGTAAATGCTTTAGAATGGAAATTCTAGACCGTAGAATCTGTGCACCTAAAACTTTAGGAGGTTATTGCTGGGGGTGGGGGTGGTCATTCTTATTAACTTACAGGAGTTATTTATTTATTCTAGACACCGACTCTTCATCAGGTATGTGCCTACCAGTCAGTCATTGTCTTTTATTTTATGACATCTGTCAATAAACAGACATTTTGATGTATTTGCATTTATTTATCTTTATTTCCTTTTAATTAAATTTATTTCCTTTTGAGATGTGGGTTTTTTGTTTTTGTTTTTTTTACCTTGTGTAACATATCCTTATGTTTATCAGGATCATAAAGACATTCTTTTGAATTATCTTCTGAAGTTTTAAAGTTTTGATTTTCATAGTGTTCCATTTGGTCCTCAATCCATTTTGAATGTATTGCTGTGTGTAATGTGAAGTACCAATGAACATTTTTATATGGATGACCAATTGTACAAACACAGTTGTTAAAGAATCCATTTTTCCCCCCACTAATCTTCAAAGGCAATCAACAGATTGCCAATATATGAGTAGGTGTATTCCCAGAATCTGAATTTATATAATTCAGTGCTATTATATATTTCTGTGCTATTTATATATTTCTCTATCCCAATGCTAATGTTACAACATAATACAATAGCTTAATAATAAATCTTGATGTCAGGTGTGTGTGTGTGTGTGTGTGTGTGTGTGTGTATTTTTTTTTTTTTAAAGGTTTCTCTCCCTCTGTTTCTCCTTCCCTTCTCCTCTGTCTGGAAATAAAGACATAAAATATCAATGTGTGGTTGGGAAGGGAGGGAGAAAGAGGGAGAGAAACATAGATATGCAAAAGATACATCAATCAGTTGCGGAGGGAGAAAGAGGGAGAGAAACATAGATATGCAAAAGATACATCAATCAGTTGCCTCTTGCATGCCTCCATCTGGGGACCTGGCCCACAACCCAGGCATGTGCCGTGACCAGGAATGAACCAGCGACCCTTTGGTTTGCAGGCCGGTGCTCAATCCACTGAGGCACACCAGCCAGGGCTTGATATCAGAGATACTTTTGACAAGATTATATTAAGCTCAGTTGGACAGCATTTACATATAAGTAAAAAAGGCACCAAATGATACATAGGTATTTTATATTTTATAAAGGTATCTTGATTATTATTATTTGCTTTTCGCATTTCCATATAAATTTTATGAGGGAGCTTTAAAATTCTTTCAAATCCCATGATGAAGGGTTTGGCAAAGCTTATAGTCAAAATGTAATTACTTCTTCTGAAACGAAAACGTTATTGGGCTTAAAAGAACAAGATACCGCTACACACCTATTAGAATGGTGAAAATCCAAAACACTGACAACATCAGATGCTGGTGAGGATGAAGAGCAATGGGAACTTTCATTCATTGCTGGTGGGAATGCAAATAGTACAGCTACTTTGAAAGACGGTTGGTAATTTCTTATAAAACTAAGTATATTGTAATCATATGTTCCAGCAGTAGTGCTTCTTGAAATTTACCCAAATGAGTTAAAAACTTATGTTCAAACAAAAACCTGCACACAATTTTGTTTAAGATTTTATTTATTTATTTTTAGAGAGAGGGAAAGGGAGAAAAGAGAGGGAGAGAAACATCAGTGTGGAGTTGCCTCTCGTGTGCTCCCTACTGAGGACCAGGCTGCAACCCAGGCATGTGCCCTGACTGGGAATTGAACCGGTGACCCTTTGGTTCACAGGCCAACGCTTGATTCACTGATCCACACCAGCCAGGGCTGCACACAAATATTTATAGTAGCTTTATCCATGATTGCGAAAACTTTTTTTTTAAATGCAGGATTTATTTCAATCTACATTCATGGATTTAATTATGATTGTTTAAGTACTTATATTTCTTAGGTTGCTTCCTTTTTGAAACCATTTTTTCTGGTATTTCTATTCACCTGATTTTTTCTTTTTTTTTTCCACTTTTTTTTATTGCTGTTCAAGTACAGTTGTCTCCATTTCCTCCCCATCAGTCCCCCTGTCCTAGCCACCCCCACTTGTGTCCCTTGATCCTACCCCAGTTTGGTTTTGTCCATGTGTCCTTTACACGTTCCTGAAAACCCTTCCCCCTTTTCTCCCCATCACCGCCCCCCCACCTCCCCTCTGGTTACTGTCTGATTACTGGTTACTGTTTGTTCTTAATTTCAATGTCTCTGGTTATATTTTGCTTGCTTGTTCATTTTGTTGATTAGGTTCTACTTATAGGTGAGATCATGTGGTATGTCTCCCTCACCACCTGGCTTATTTCACTTAGCATAATGCTCTCTAGTTCCATCCATGCTGTTGCAAAGGGTAGGAGCTCCTTCTTTCTCTCTGCTGCATAGAATTCCATTGTGTAAATGTACCACAGTTTTTTGATCCACTCATTGACTGATGGGCACTTAGGTCGCTTCCAGCACTTGGCTATTGTAAATTGTGCTGCTATGAACATTGGGGTGTACAGGTTCTTTTGAATTGGTGTTTCAGGATTCTTAGGGTATAATTCCAGCAGTGGAATTACTAGGTCAAAAAGCAATTCCATTTTTAGTTTTCTGAGGAAATTCCATACTGCCTTCCACAGCCATAACTGCCAAAACTTGGAAGCAACCAAGATGTCCTTCAATAGGTGTGTGGATTAACTGTGGTACATTCAGACAATGGAATATTATTCAGCCAAAAAAAGAGAAAGAAATAGGCTGTTAAGCCACAAAAAAGACACAGGAAACTTAAATGCATATTGCTAAGTGAAAGAAGACAATCCGAGAAGCTACATACTGTGTGGTTCTAAATATAGGACATTCTGTAAAAGGTGAAACTGTGGAGACAGTTAAAAGATCATGGGTGCCAGAGGTTCTGGGGGATGAGTGAATGAAGGCAAAACGTGTTATTGAAGAACTTTCAGAATGAGGCGATGAGATTGGATTAGATTGTGCTGGATGCCCTGTTAATCGCTTTCCAAGCACCTTGTTCTCACCCAAAATATCATATTTATCTTACTGTGTTGCAGTTGTCTGCTGCTTTCCTTTAGGCATAAGCTTCTCCAAGGTGCTACCTAGTTTTATTTATTGTTTTACTGTAAGTGGTAGCAGAGAATTTGACACTTAGTTGGTGTTCAAAACATTTGTGAATCAAATGTGTGACTCTAATGATGCAATGTAACAAAAATTTTAAAGGAAGATGAGGGACGATTAAGAAATGAAAAATATGGACCTAATGCTTATTTGCTATGAACAGATGGAGTAAAAATGAAATAATAAGACCCAAACTGTTTACCAATATCACATTTTATGTTAAGATATAATTTTGCTTTCATAGGTTTCACCTGTCCTCACAGAAATAAGATTGCAATTTGAATATGCTGCCATGAATTTTTAAAAGTATTTTCCTAACAGTGCCTCAGGTAGACGCAAAGATGCTTTTATCTCTTAAAAAAAAACCACTCTGGCTAGTATGGCTCAGTGGATTGAGTATCAGCCTGCAAACTGAAAGGTCGCTGGTTCGATTCCCAGCAGGGCACATGCCTGGGTTGCAGGCCAGGTCCCCAGGTGGAGGCATGTAAGAGGCAACTGATTAATGTATCTTTTGCATATCTATGTTTCTCTCCCTCTTTCTCCCTCCTTTCCCTCTCTCTAAAATTAAATAAATAAAATCTTTTTAAAAATATCCCTAAAATAGCTAACTTAAAAAGTATAAGTAAGCATTGCATTTAAAATAATGTGGATTAGGCTTTTAGAGGAAAACACTTAGCTACACTATTGTTTCTTTTTCACTTATATTTAAATGATGTCTGGCCCAGCTTATTCGAACTTTATGCCAGGAATTGACCCTGTTCCGTATGATGACTTTTTCTTGTCACCTCTCTTGATTGTTATTATTATTTTTTTGGTATTCTTGGTGAACCACTCTCCCCTCCCTCCTACCAGCAAGTAGGATTATCTCTCATTTGAGATATGAAAAGATGCCATCAAGAGAGGGACACGACAAACCACTAACTGGGAAAAAAATATTTTCAGAACCGTGCTTAACTAACAAGGGGTTAGTATCCAGAATATATAAAGAACTGATATGAATAAATAAGAAAAAGGCAGGCAATACAATAGAGAAAATGTACAATAATATTGCAATGCTATTTAATTCTGCAGAGAGAGTCCATTAACTGGACAGGAGCTAGAAAGACTAATAATACCAAGTGCAGCCAAAGAGGCAGTAGAGCTGTGGGAATGCTCATCCCTACTGGCGAGCAGCCAATTGGTACAACCACTTTTGAAAGACAGTTTACATGCCCAAGTGAAGTCGAGCATGACCATGTCATATGACCCAGCCCTTCTGCAAGCAAGTACATGCTCTTGGGAAACTTGGGCACACGTATTAGGAGACAGGTACCCGAATGTTTACAGCAACATTATTTGTGATAGGGAAAAGAGGTGGAACAGTTGAAGTCTTTATAAACAGTGAGATGGATTACTAAGAATGGAATACTTATATGGTAGAATACTACACTGCAGTGAAAAAGATTCATCCAGTACATGCATCAACATGGATAATCTCAAAGGTACAAGCTTGACAAAAGAAGCAAGTTAAAGAAGTTGCAGTATTATTCCGTTATAAATGTTTAACCATAGAGATACATAGGTTGTAATAACAAAGAAAAACTAGAGAACGATTACAATTTCAGGATAGTAGTTACCACTGAGGGGTGGAAGCAGAGGGGGCAGGATTGAATCAAAAAGAGCCCAGAGTGGCTTCCAATGATGGTAATATTCTATTTCTTGACCTTGGCAGAGGGCATATGAGTGTTTATTTTATTATTGCTCTTTAAAATGTACAAGTGCTTTCTAAACATGCTTGCATGTAAGTTATACTTTACAATTTCAGCAAAAGCTGCCTATAGGTGGGGCAGTAACTTTCCTCAGATTTAAGGTCAGCTTAACTTAATCTTGATGACGTTAATTTTGGTCTTTAGTTTTAGATCCTCCCCCCCTTTCCATTCTGTAGGCTCCTGCTTCTGTGTGCCTTTTCAGTTTTCTGTGTTCTGCTGGGTAGAAGCAAATATTTAGTTCTGTTTAACTATAACTACTCACAGTTAACTGAATTCATTTTGCTGGCTTATTTTTCTAAGAGAGTTGGCTTATATGTCTTGTAAACGAAACCGCCTTAGACTCTAACTTGTAAACTAATGATAAACTTAATAGCATGTGGGAAAAATGGCAAATAGTATTTCTGGTGTTTCCTCCTTTAAAATCATTTAAAATTTATAATTCTCTAATACTGTACATTGTACAAAACAAAAAGCATTTTCTATAGCATCCCACCTACATAGTGTAATTTAAGAGAAGTGCTTTATAGCATATTTCAAATACAGCTGTCATCTTAAATATAGATCCTTTGTTTTGTTCCTTTAATACTGGTTAAATGTAGGGAAATTTGAAAATAAAACTTGAACCTCCTGTGGAAGACAGAAAAACAACCTAAACTTTGTCAGGCTTGTGGAAAGCCAGTAGTAGAATACACATTCCAGACGAAATCCATTTGT
>VMDR010023756.1:0-15406 GCA_007922815.1 Macrotus californicus | reverse complement strand
TGCTGGTACAAGAGGAGGCACGCAGATCACTGAAACAGAAATGAGGGTCTAGAAATAACTTATGGTCAACTGATTCTTGACAAAAGTGCCAAGACAACTAAATGAAGAACGAACAGGGTTTTTTCCGAACAAATAGTGTTGAAACAACTGGATAACCACCAACAAAAAGATGAAGAATTTGGACCCATATTTCATACCGTACACAAAAGTTAACTGAAATTGATCATAGGCCTAAACCATGATCCAAAAGAGGAAAAAAAACCTGATAAATTGGACTTCCTCAATATTAAGCACAAAAGTTTTGTGCTTCAAAAGATAACCTGAAAAAAAATGAAAAGTAACAGACTGCAAGAAATTATTTGCAGAACATGTATATGATAATGGGCTTGTATCCAGAATACACAAAAAATGCTTAAAACCCAACAATAAGATAAGCAACCCAATAAAAAAAATGGACAAAAGATTTCAACAGACATTTCAAAGATGATGTAGGAATTGCTAATAAGCACAAGAAAATACGTTCAACGTCAACAGCCAATAGGGAAATAGAAACTAAAACTTCAAGGAGATACCACTTCACATGGCCATAAGAAAAGACACAATTAACAAGTGAAGATGTGGAGAAATTGAGACCTGCATACATTGCTGGTGGGAATATATTGTACAATGGTACAGCTAAACTGGAAAACAGTGTGGCAGTTTCCTCAAAAGTTAAACATGAACTTACTATACAGCCCAGCAATTCCACTCATAGGTATGAAAACATATGTCCACACAAAAACTTGCACACAAATTCTCATAGTAGCATTATTCAAGAGTCAAAAGTAGAAGTGTCAAACGTCTATCAACTGATTAATGGATAAACAAAATGTGGCACATCCACACAACAGGATACTAGTCAGCAATAAAGGAGCAAAGTACTGATACATGCCACAGCACGGATGAATCTGAACAACATTATGCTAAGTGAAAGAAACCAGACACAAGACAGTACTTATTTTACGAATTCATTTATATGAAATGTCCGGAAAGTCTTTTCTACGAAAGAGACACAAAGCAAACCAGTGGGTTGCCTGAGGCTGAAAGCCAGAGCCAGAACTGAGTACGAACTTGCACCCACGAACTCGTTCTGGTGACGCAAATGTCGTAAAACTGAATTGTCGTGATCACTGCTCAATTTCAAAAATCTACTAAATTTACTAAACGACACTTAATTCTTTAGAAAACAGAGTATGTCATTTGAAAAAAAAGTGATTCCCATATGAACTATGCCTTCTTATAACTAGGGAAAGGTACCAGGAAGATTATAGATATTCCTATACTAAGATCTTAATGGGGAAATGATTTCTACGTACCCAGAAGTGTTTCTGAAGAACCTGAAAGAATAAGCCAGATGATTTTGCCAGGTCTCTTCCAAACTGAGTCCAAAAAATTTTTTTTGATATTTAGTAGAAAATAAAATGCTACAGATTTGCATTGTTGTCTAACTTTTCTGATGAATTTTTAACTTTTTCCTTCTCTACTTCTGCAATTTTCGTGAAACACTGCAGACTCAATGTACTTTTCATACAGGCGATCCTTCATCTTAAAAAGTCAGTCATTTGTGATCCACAAACAAGAACAGAGAATATACATACCTCAGCATAAAATAAAAAATTTTTAAGTTTTTAAAAAAATTTTATTGATTTTAGAGACAGGAAAAAGGGAAACACCGTATGTGCCCTGACCAGGGATGGAACCTGAAACCTTGAGGTATCAGGATGACATTCTAACCAACTAAGCTACCCAGCCAGGGCCTAAAATAAAATTTTATAAATCCATTTGGTGCTGATTTCAAACCTGGTTTGAGGCTTCACCACTACCAACTTGGAACTGCCACACATGTGAGGTTTCTCTGGCACTCTGCAGACTGGCTAATCAATCCAACTTTCTACTGCCCAGGCTGGCCTCCCTGTAGCTGGTTTTCATAAATACAAAATTTGTATAATTGTTACTGGAACTACTTGCTGAAATATGGAACTAGTTTAAAATCCCATTTATTTTAAAATGTACACGCACAGTTTCACATGCATGCAACGACCTATCTTCCACACCCAGCCAATCAATCAAGTTAATGCTTTCTATTAAAGAACAGAACAAAAAATTCTAATATAGAGTTTGCCTCTTCTCTGAAACCTTAGAAAATGTTTTTCAAGAAATCAAGAGGAATATGACTGAATAATGAAACATGAATTAAAATGTATAATATACCAAAGTATAATTAGTCCAAGTCTAAAGCCGGATCAAACTTTTACTCGGGTAAAACAGCCTTTGATATAACTAGGAAAACCAAAATTCTTTTTTGATGTAGTCTTTCTCGTATGTGTATATGAGTAATGTATATGTGTGCCTATTTCCATGTGAATCAATTCGGTTTAAGTTTAATGGGTAAAGTCACAATGAACATGTTTCTATCTAAGCTTCTATAATAAATGACCCCAACACATGGTATGAATTCTATCATTTGAAACAACCTTTCCTGCCCTCGAGGGGAGTAATGAGAAAATGTGCTGGGCTGCACATTACTGAAGGTGAGTGACACCCATAAATAGCTGAAGTCGGGTGGCCTAAAAGTGCCACGCTCATCTGCTGATAAGTCAATCACATCTCAGTTAAGATGCATTAAATGGGACATAGGTTAGAGTAAATCCAGGAGCCCTGGAACTTTCCAAGTTTCACATTATAACAAAGGCACAGGCACACACAGGTCTTGGCCAGAAAATTCCTTGGCCTCTTTCCTTAAAATTCTGGTCCCAAATTTCTCATGTTTCAAAAACTCCCAAATCTTCTCCCCCACCCCCGCTCCAGACCTCCAGCCCATACAACACGACTACAGAGTGTTCATGGTTGTAAACGCGCCCACGTAAACACACACACAGCATGGCAACAAACAACACCCTCCAAAAAAATCTCTCAAGGGTTTTGGACCCCGTTTGGCCTGGCGTTCAAACGGTTGTGGGGGGAGACGATAGTCCATCAGCAGCCTCGCACTGGGACGAAAGACCTGAAGGGCGAGAGGGGTAACAGCCGCGCCTCCGGCTCCTCTAATTGGGCCTCGCTCCTTCCTTGCGCCAGGGCCCGAGGGGTTACTGAAAGCACGCCGACAGCTGTAGACGGTGATGGGTTAAAAGGGGCGACCTTTTCACAGCCCCCACGCATCTGGGGTGAAGAAATTCACCTCTGCTCCCCTCCTTCAAGAAGATACAGCTACCGGCCCCCATAAACAAAAATGACCAAAATGCTAACTCCCAGCTCCCCCAACCTCTCTCGGTGGGCTCCCTTTCCAGGGACCCCTCCGCCGGCCCCGCCCCTTGGGGGGCTGCTCCGCGCGTGGCCACGCCCCCACGGCAGCCCCGCCCCTCCGCAGGCTGGCCCCACCTCACACCCCCACCCACTTCCCCTCTTTGCCCACCGCACTCAGCCGGAGCCTAGCTCACCCACCAACGGGCGCGCAGCACGGGGGGACGTTCTCGCGAGTCTTCCCTCCCTGCCCCCACGCTCAGGCTGATGCGTCGGCCAGATCCCCCACCAAGGGAAGCGGCCGCCTTCGCTGTCGTTCTGCGCCTCTCTTACCCAGTGGTCTGCGCTGGAGCTGCTTCAGCAGTTGGGGGCAGTGGCGGAAAGGACGCCACCGCCCGAATTCTGTGGCTTAAAAATTTGGCTTTGCCTCGGACTGGTTGTTTTGTTTTGACTTTTTGGAATTTTCCCGCGGTCGCTCGGCAGTGGAGCCGCGCGCGCGCGCGCACGCACGTGCCCGCAGTGCACTCTGGGGCCTGGAGAGCGGCCCCCACGCGCCCCCCGCGGCATCGCGGGAAAATTCCGACGAATCCCGGGCTCGCGGGGGCGGGGCAGGAGCTTGTCACCCGCTCCGCAGGAAGTTGGCTAGGCGGGCGGGCGGGCTCCCGGGCCAGGGAGGTCCTGTGGCTACTGTAGGTTCACTCCGCTGCCTCTGGGCTGGAGTCGTGGGTGATCCGCTGCCCCGCAGGAGGACCCGCAGAATAGACACCCGGGGTTTTTAATCGGGTTGGTGCCTAATTATTTCAACATTCTTTTCACAGTGCGGGGGAGGTAAGATGAAAATTACTTTTTTTAAAGAAAAATTGAGGCTTTGTCAAGGGGGTAAAACCACTAAAAAGGCCTAGAATATGATTTATAGCTGCGGTCACACACACAAAAAAGGGATCTTTCTTGAATTAATAACACTCCACCTGGCCCCCGCCGCCAATCAGTTTCAAACAGTGTTTGATTCGGGTTCAAATCAGTTCAAAGCTGTATTTAAACCACTTAAATAAATGGAAAGCAGCATTTTCTGTAAACTTCATTCATGGCAATGGTATTAGCTTGTCTAGGTGAGGTTTTTTTTGTATTCTAGAATTTAGTAGTGCAGAAGGTTTTTCATAGATAATGAAATTATAAAATAATAGTGATAATATTTTTTTTAACATTTTATTTTATTTATTTTTAGAGTGGGGAAGGGAGAAAGAGAATCATCAATGTGTGGTTGCCCCTCCTGCGCCCCCTACTGGGGACCTGGCCTGCAACCCAGGCATGTGCCCTGACTGGGAATCAAACTGGCAACCCTTTGATTCGCACTCTGTCTCTCAAACCACTGAGCCACATAATTTGAGGAGCCTAACTTCAGTTTCAATTTTTTAAATCAATGCCTCATGATCATAAAACTACAACTTAAGGGGTTCTTTAAAAAAAAACAAAACTTTCTACAAGGCAGTGTATGCATGTAATAAAAACAGTCAAACACTTCCAGCCCTCTAAAATGAAGGAATGCCCATTTTACCAGAGAGTAAATTGAATTCAGAGATTAGATAATTTACCAAGATACACAGCTCGTGACAAAGTTAATATGAAGGTTAGTGGTACCAACAACTTTTTTTTTTTAATTAATGGGCACTGTAGAAGGACCTACAACTGCTCTAAGGAGTCAGGTATTACATCCAGCCTTGAAAATACTCCCTGGCAACTAAAGAGATCTGTACTTTTTTGATGTGTGCGTAGTTAAACGTGGGCCTGCATAGAGAGATAGATGCTTGAGTAACACTCATCTTGGCGCCTTGGCCCTAAGAAGAAAGTCATTGTGTTTGTGATGACAAATGTGAGCAAGTTAGTGTTTAACTCTTGCATTTACCAGCAAAGGAAGGAATTAAACCATGTGTTTCTTTAGAGAAAATATCCATTTTGGCACGTAAAATCGTTTTACGTATTTGCTGAAAAAAAATCCTTTCTAGTGTTTGTAGTCTAGTTATAATTGAGGTCTTGCCATATTGTGGTTTTATGTCTTTTTAATGCAGAGATTAGCAAAGACTTGCTGGGCTCATTCAACTTTACAATATATGAAAGGACAACATATTTCGGCCTAAGTAAGTAGAATATATACAGTAATATTTATACACATTCAAATGTACACTTACAAAGATTTATAGACATTCAGTTTATCTGGTATCTATATGGATGGCACCATCCTAGTATTTTAAGCAGTAATGAGATGATCACTTTGTAAAATGTCTGAAAAGTTTCCCGAGAGCCGAGGCTGGTGTGGCTCAGTGGATTTAGTGCTGACCTGCAAACTGAAAGGTTGCTGATTTGATTCCCAGACTGGGCACCTGCCTGGGTTGTGGGTCAGGTCCCCAGTTGGGGATGTGTGAGAGGCAACCAATCGGTGCTTCTCTCCCTCCCCCTCTCTCTAAAAATAAATAAATAAAATCTTTTTTAAAAAAGTTTCCTGAGAAACAAATACTTAAATACAAATCCTGGTTTTAATTGGGTTATAAAATTGAGTATGTGTGCCTCTACAAACAGTTTTGGTTATAGTATAAAATCCAATCACACTTCAGTAGTGTGGCAAACATGAAAAATGGGATGTGTAGGTGAAAATCATTTCATCTTTAGAAAGAATTAAAATTAGAATACATTCTAATGAAATCCAAACATTAGAATCTGTACATTCCAGAGGGGAGAAACACCACAGCTGAGTGCTGCAGAGTTACTGACATTATTAAATCTTCCTTCAGAATTCAACAAACAAACAAATAAAATCAACTGTATTGGATTCTAGCCATTGTAGTAAGACTCATATTCTCAGAGTTAGTCCAGATACCAACCTAGTTTCCAGCTGTCATTTCCAGAATATATCCTAACACCCACCTAAGTTTCCCATTGGCACCCCAACACTTAACACTGTCTTGTCTGTGGCTCTGATATTTGCCTCTGGTATCTCAACTGCAAGTATGTAATAAGTGTTTATTAAGTCTCAGGCACTGAGCTGACTCCTTGACCTGGTTATTTTCTTTAATTTTCACAGCAATCTTATGTATGACGTAGGTAATACTACAATTTCACAGATAAAGAAACCGATAGAGCAATCTCTACTAGTAGGCATTTGTACCTTCAAATTCAGGTTGATTGATTCTGGGGTTGTGCTTCTAACCACTTGCTATGCTCTAGGTCATGCCCAGGGTGGGTACCAGACCACTTCTCAAATAGGGTAGAAGTGAGGATGGGGTGATATGACTCCAGGGACTTATGTACATTAACCACCACTTTGCTTTCCTCTTAAAACATTCTGAATGAGGAAATGTATGTTTAATTAGAGAAGAAAAAAAGAATAATATCTGTGTGTAAAATACTTCCAAGAAATAGTGCAAGTAACAGTGAAAGTCTTTGATCTGCCACCCTGATGGGATAAAGCACCTGAGGTCGGGAAACAGAGGACTGCCCAAGTGAAAGTTAATGGAAAAAGGAAAATGTTGCATGCAGAGGCGCCTCTCTCCATTGCTCACTCCCTAGGCTCTCTGAAAGAATGCATATTAGGAAGACATGTTTGCACTAATGGTCCCATTCCCTGCCACAGCTACCTGAACCATTCCCACAGCTACCTGAACCAGGAATGGTAACTTGACCCTTGGTGAACCAATCAAGCTATTGCTGGGGAATTGGGAATTGCAACTCTGAGAGACTGTACCACTCCTGCACCACAAGAGCCAAATTCTCACGCCATCCAAAGTTACTGGGGGAATAATATATATACCAAAAAAAGTTGGTTGGCAGAGGAAAGCAAAAAGTAGTTGAAAAGTCATGTTTATCCCATGAAAGACAGATGGTTGCTTGCAGTCCCAACACTCCATTTTTAAGCCCAGTTTTAAGGCAAGCTGACTCCACTTATTTTCTGTTCTCAGCTGCCCATGAGATTCCCCCAAATCCTTATAACAATCACCTCCTTACATATGCTGACTTTTTTAAGTATATTTTATTGATTATGCTAACATAGTTTTCCCAATTTTTTCCCCTTTATCCACCCTCTGCCCTACACCCTGCAAGCCTCCAGCATTCCCCAGCCCCCTTAGTTCATGTCCATGGGTTGTACATGTTAAGTTCTTTAAATTCTGTTTCCTATACCATTCTTAACCTCTCCCCATCTATTTTATAACTACCAATTATGCTTCTTATTATTTGTACCTATCCCCCCAATTCTTCCCCTCCCTCTCCCCCTGAGAACCCTCCATATGATCTCCATTTCTGTGATTCTCTTCCTGTTCTAGTTGTTTGCTTAGTTTTTCTTTTCCTTGTTTTTCTTAGTTTTTGTTTTCATTGTTTTTCTTTTTTTTTTAGGTTCATTTGTTGATAGTTGTTTGTTGTCATTTTACTGTTCATAGTTTTTGATCTTCACTTTCTTAGATAAGTCCCTTTAACATTTCATATAATAAGGGCTTGGTGATGATGAATTCCTTGAACTTGATCTTATCTGGAAAGCACTTTATCTGCCCTTCCATTCTAAATGATAGCTTTACTGGATAGAGTAATCTTGGATGTAGGTCCTTGTCTTTCATGACTTCAAATACTTCTTTCCAGCCCCTTCTTGCCTTTAAGATTTCTTTTGAGAAATCAGCTGATAGTCTTATGGGCACTCATTTGTAGGTAACTCTCCTTTTCTCTTGCTGCTTTTAAGATTCTCTCTTTATCTTTAATCTTGGGTAATTTAATGATGATGTACATTGGTGTGTTCCTCTTGGGGTCTGACTTCTTTGGGACTCTCTGGGCTTCCTGGACTTCTTGGACTTCCTAGAAGTCCATTTTCTTTTCCAGATTGGGGAAGTTTTCCTTCATTATTTGTTCAAATAAGTTTTTAATTTCTTGCTCTTGTTCTTCTTCTGGCACCCCTATAATTTTGATATTGGAACATTTAAAGTTGTCCCAGAGGTTCCTAACTCTCTCCTCATTGTTTTGAATTCTTATTTCATCATTCTGTTCTGGTTGGATGTTTATTTCTTCCTTTTGTTCCAAATCGTTGCTTTGAGTTCTGGTTTCCTTCCTGTCACTGTTGGTTCCCTGAATATTTTGCTTTATTTCACTTTGGGTAGCCTTCATTTGCTCTTTCATTTTGCAACCAAGCTCAATCTGTTCTGTGAGCATTTTGATTACCAGGGCTTTGAACTCTCCATCAGATAGATTGGCTATCTCTTCGTCGCTTAGCTCTCTTTCTGGAGTTTTGCTCTGTTCTTTTATTTGGGCCGTATTTCTTTGTCTAAGAAATGTTAGGTTGCAAGGGGGCGGGGCCTTAGGTATTCTCCAGGGCAGGGCAACCCTCCTTGCTACATTGTGGTGCTGTATGTGAGGGAGGGGTTAGAGAGGGAACAATGCAGCTTGCTTGCTTGGCTCTAGCCTCACTTTCTAACGAACTCTTGTGTGAGACTAGGAGTTCCTCCCACCATAGTAATCCCTGCCATAGTCCACAGTCTCAGTTTCCCATTCATCCAGCCCTGCCCACACAGTCCATCACCTTGTTGCCGGTCTTCTTCGCTCACCCGACTACCTGATTCCTTCCTACTGGTGGTGTGGTTGAATGTTTGGAGTTCCATGCATCTTAATTTTCTGGCACTTCTTGTTGTTTATTATTTTAAATTGGTGTTTATCCTCCTTTCGGTTGTGCGAGGAAGAGAAGGGTTTCTACCTACACTTCCATCTTGGCCGAAATTCTACCTATTCTGACTTGAATGAGTTTATCTCTTACTGCAAAGTAAACCCTGACTAAGTTCCTGGAGGTGGCATCAATTTTTTGTGCCACTGAGCATTAACACTTCGGCCAAGCCTTCATGATACATTAATCATTGAATACCTAGAGAGAACATTTCAGGCAGAAGGCATTAAGTACACAGGTTGTGTTGAAGACACAGATCCATCTAAGTATCTTGGAGTTGGGAGAAATCTCACAGGTCCTGGAGTTTCTTAGATTTGGGGTTTCTTGGGCCAATAAAATATCCATAATATTAGAGGACTAACAGAGTTAACTTTCTGGTCAAGTAAAGAAATTGGGGGTGGAGGGTGGAATCAACCATCATTTGAATTTTTAAAAAGAAGTTTTAACTTTAAGAAAAGTGGTGGAGTCAAAGAACAGTCATGAATTAGGTACATTTTTCTTTACAAAAAACTCATTACAACCTCCTTCCTAATTTCATGGTGCCACTTCCCTCCCTTGTTAGTATGAGAACACTGCTTTTATATACTTATATACTTATATATTTTTATATACTTATTAAGGCAATGTGCCCAATAAAAAGACTGCATTTCCCAGACTGCCTTGCTATTGGGGTGGCAATGTAACTAAATTGCAACCAATGAGAGATGAGTGGAAATTGTTGGGTGGAAGTTTCAGAAAGTCTTAAGAGGTAGAAAGGCAATAGGCAAGAAGCTTTTCAGCCCTTTCTTTTTTCTGCTGCTTCCTGCTGTGAGGGCAAGATGGCTAGAGTCCCAGTCATCTTGGATTATAAGATACCCTTAAGGATGATGTCATGGAATAAGGATGGCAGAGTAAAAGAAGTAGAAGGTCCCTGGATCACCAGTAATCATGGGAATTACCTAGTTTGCCTACTCTAGACTTCTTTTACAATAAATAAAAATAAATCTGTTTTATTTAACTACTGTTGTTTTAGATCTCTATTGCTAGCAGCTGAACTAAGCTGAAGCACTATGGTAGGGTCTGGGATTACCATGGTGAAAAAAGAAAGAAAAAAATGTTCTTTGCTCTTGGGAAGATTAGTCTAGTGAAGGGAATCTTTATTAAATTAATCAACATGTTCTCTTCCAGCAGCATAACTCAAAAGATATATGCTTGTCAAAATAAGATAAACTCAAGAGAGCAATAAGTTTTATTCAAAAATGGGGAGGGATTCAAAGATGGCAGAGAAGTAAGTAGAAGCTACTCTAACCTCCTCCCAGGACCAAACTGGAATTATAACTAAATTTTAGAAAAACCATCCCAAATAACCATCTGAGCACTAGCTAGAGAGAAGCCTTATAACCACAGACAGACAGAAGAAGCCATATCATCACAACCAGAGTGGCAGGAAGTGCGGAGGAGGCGCAAGAAGGCTGGCTGGGCTCCCAAGGTGGAGAAGTGGAAGCAGAAGTGCTGGAGGGATATTTCAGTGGCTGGGGTGGGGGGTTCCCCCAGCGAAGTAAGGGGTCTAAACCCTAAGCTTGGCTCCTCCAGCCTACAGCACTAGAACTGGGAAAGGCACCCACATAACATACAGCTGCGAAAGGCAGCAGGGTTTCTGTCCACCAAGAAGAGATGGCTGGAGACACAGGGACCTTTTTAAAGGGCCAATGCACAAAATTCCATTTGCAGCCACTTACCCTGGGCTCCAGCAGAGGGAGCACAAAGTGGACTATAGATGTGTAAGGATAGTCTGGGACAGGTGACTCTGGAGAGAGAACTGAAGGAACAGCTGTCAAGATCCCTGTGCTGACTCATCCCCCACACTGCAGGAGACACCTTTCTCAGGCAGAGCACTCCCCTCCAAGTGGTATCATCCTGAGGGGAAGCAATAGCCCTGTCCTCAGGAATTACTCTGCTCCACCCTGTGGAACTTAAGCCAGGCTGCTGAGGAGTACAGCTGAAGACATTCACTGATTTACCCAACAGAAAGCTTGCAGGCAGAGGTAGAATGCTGGGAGATTTCAGCTGACCCTCCTCCAGGCCTAGTGCTTGGGGTCAGCCTTGGGGCATAGCCTGGTTCTTTATGCGCATACCCAGGCCCAGCAGAGGGAGTCACAGGCTGTGTATTGCTGATAGCTCCAAACAGGTTGCCCAGGGCCTGTTACAGGCACGATTTGACTTAGGCATACACCAGAATCTTGTAGATCTACCTATTACATAGAAACAAACTGGGAAAACAAAGAAACAGATCCAAATTAAAGACCAATTCTCTAGAAGGAGAACTAGATGAAATGGAGGCAAGCAGTTTATTAGATACAGAGTTTAGAGTAATGATTATAAGGATACTCAACAACATGAAAAAAAAAGACATAGAAACCATAAAATAGGAGCAGTCAGAAATAAAGAATGCGATATTTGAAATATACACTGGAAGGAATAAACAGTAGGTTAGATGAAGCAGAGGATCGAATCAGTGATTTGGAAGACAAGGTAGAAAAAAACACCCAAGTAGAGCAGCAAAAAGAAAAAAGAATTTTAAAAAATGAGGAGAGTTTAAGAACCCTTTGGGACAATATGAAGCATAATAACATTTGCATCATTTGAGAACCAGAAGAAGAGAGTGAGCAAGTGATTGGGAACCTATTTGAAGAAATAAGGACTGAAAACTTCCCTAATCTGGTGAAGGAAAAAGATACACAAGTTCAGGAAGCTCAGAGAGTCCTAAATAAGTTGGATCCAAACAGGTCTACACTGAGACACATCATAATTAAAATGGCAAGGCCTAAAAACAAGGAGAGAATCCCAAAAGCTGCAAGAGAAAAGCAGATAGTTACCTGCAAGGGAGCACCAATTAGACTATCTTCTGATTTCTCAACAGAAATATTTCAGGCCAGAAGGAAGTGAAATATTCAAGATGATGAAAAGCAATGACCTTTAACCAAGGCTACTTTACCTAGCAAGGCTATCTTTAAAATTGAAGGAGAAATAAGGAGCTTTCCAGACAAGAGAAAGCTAAAGCAGTTTGGTAATACAAAAACAGCTCTATAACAGGTGTTAAAGGACTTGCTTTAAGAAGAAGAAAAAGAGAAAGAAAGAAAAAAAACTGAGGAAAATAGTCTAACAATAAAGTGGCACTAAATACATATCTATGAGTAACCACCTCAAATGTAAATGGCTGAAATGCTTCAACCAAAAGGCTGAATGGATAAGAGAACAAGACTCGTATATATGCTGCCTCCAAGAGACCCGTATCAGATCAAAAGATACACAGACTAAAAGTAAAGGGATGGAAAAAGATACCTTATGCAAATGAAATGGAAAAAAGGCTGGGGTAGTAATACTTTTCTTTTCTACCATTTTATTGTAAAAATATTCAAATATACTAAAAAGTGAAAGAATTATACAGAGAACCCAGACACCCACCACCTATATTCTACAGTTGTTGACACTTTATTTTCTTTATTACAAACCAATCCATCATTTTTTGAAAGTATATTTTGTTGATTATGCTATTACAGTTTCCCAATTTTTCCCACTTTGCCCCCCTACCCCACCAGTTCCCCCTTCCCTCCTATAGTTCCCTCCCCTTTGTTCATGCCCATGGGTTGTACATGTAAGTTCTTTGGCCTCTCCATTGTCTATACTGTTAACATTCCCCTGTATATTCTATACTTACCGAATTATGCTTTTAAATCCCTATATCTTTTCCCTCATTCTCCTCCTTCCAGCTGATAACCCTCCAAATAATCTCCATATCTGTGATTCTATTCCTGTTCTAGTTGTTTGCTTAGTTTGTTTTTTTTTTTTTTAGATTCAGTTGTTGATAGTTGTGAGTTTGTTGTCATTTCAGTATTCATAGTTTTGATCTTTTTTTTCCCAATTAAGTCCCTTTAACACTTCATAAAATGATGGCTTGGTGATGATGAACTCCTTTCATTTTACCTTGTCTGGGAAGCACTTTATCTGCCCTTCCATTGTAAATGATAGCTTTGCTGGATAGAGTCATCTTGGATGTAGGTCCTTGCCTTTCATGACTTTGAATATTTCCTGCCAGCCCTTTCTTGCTTGCAAGGTTTCTTTTGAGAAATCAGCTGACAGTCTTATGGGATCTCCTTTGTAGGTAATTCTTTTCTCTTGCTATTTTTAAGATTCTCTCTTTATCTTTAAACTTTGACATTTTAATTATGATGTGTCTTGGTATGGCCCTCTTTGGATCCAACTTCTTTGGGACTCTCTGAGCTTCCAGGACTTGTATGTCTATTTCCTTCACTAGCTTGGGGAAGTTTTCTTTCATTATTTTTTCAAATAAGTTTTCAATTTCTTGCTCTTCCTCTTCTTCTTCGGGCATCTCTATGATTTGGATGTTGGCCCTTTTGGAGGTGTCCTAGAGTTTTCTTAAACTCTCCTTCTTTTTTTGAATTCTTGTTTCTTCATTTTGTTCTGGTTGAATGTTTATTTCTTCCTTATGTTCCAAATCATTGGTTTGAACTTCCTTCCCTTCGCTGTTGGTTTCCTGTGGATTTTTCTTTATTTCCCTTATTAGAGCCTTCATTTCTTCCCTTATGCTTTTGCCATATTCAATGAGCTCTTTGAGCATTCTGACCACCAGTATTTTGAACTCTGTCTCTGATAGGTTGGCTATCCCTGCATCACTTAGTTCTTTTTCTGGGGTTCTGTTCTCTTCCTTCATTTGGTCCATATTTCTTTGTTTCCTGATTTTGGCAGCCTTCCTGTGTCTGTGTGCTAGGTAGAGCTGCTTTGATTATGTTTAAACACACCTGTTAAGTTACATGGGGTGGAACCTTGAGTATTTGCCAGAGCAGGGCAACCAAGGCTCTGTGTGTGGGGGAGGGGTTGAAGAGGGGATGATACTACTAATGCCTGACATCTGGGGTCTTGCCTTGCCCTCATCCCATTTCCAGTCACTTCACCCACTTCCCCTGTGCAACTGGTGCCCCTTCAGCTGCTGTCCTGGTTGTGGTTCCCAGGGTGGGTGGGTTTGCCTACACTCCAGGCTCTCCTGAGAAACTGGCAGTTTCTTCCATCCCAACCCCACTGTGTTTACAGCCAGAAGTTATGAGGTTTTCTTTTGCCAGTGCTGGAGTCCTGGGCTGTGCAGTCTGACCTGGGGCTGGGATCACTTTCTCACAAGATGTCTCCCTGATTTTTATCCACCACACATGAATGGAGGGCTGACTGTTCGCCTGGCCACCACTACCCGGCTTCCTCTCTGCCTTTCTGCCCCTGGCTCGCTGCCTCCACACCAAGTCCTCTCCACCCCAACACCCTGTCTCCACTCCTCCTGCCTGTCTGGATGAAGACAGCGTCTTTATATCCTTGGATGTCGAACTTCTGTACAGTTCTGTGTGTTGTTCTGGGTGTTTTTCTGGGTGATTTTCTGGCAGTTCTGAGTGTTTTTTGTTTTTAAGTTAGTTGTGTTCCTTGTGGTTGTGTGTCTACCTACACCTCCATCTTGACCCCCTTTGAGGTAGTAATACTTATATCTGACAAAGTACACTTTAAAACCAAGGCTACAGAGGGACAAAGAAGGACACTACATAATGATAAATGGAACAATCTAACAAGAGAACATAATGCTAGTGAATATTTATGCACCCAACATTGGAGAACCTAAACATGTAAAGCAAATGTTGATGGACATAACGGGACAAATCATCAGAAATATAGTCATAGTTGGGAATTTTTAACACCTCTTTGACTTCAATGGATATATCTGCCAGACAGAAAATCAACAAGGAAACAACAGCCTTAAACAACACACTAGATCAAATGGATTTAATTGATATCTTCAGAGCATTTCACCCCAAAGCAGCAGCATATATGTACTTTTCAAGTGCACATGGAATGTTTTCTAGAATAGACCACATGGTAGGACACAAAACAAGTTCTCAATAAATTTAAGAAGATTGATATCATATCGAGCATCTTTTCTGACCACAATGCTATGAAACTAGAAATCTATCCCAAGAAGAACACTGAAAAATATGCAAAGACATGGAAGTTAAATAGTGTGCTATTAAACAATGAATGAGTCAACAAAGAGATCAAGGAAGAAATCAAAGATACCTTGAAACAAATGAAAATGAGAACACAACAACCAAAATCTGTGGGACACAAGAAAAGCAATCCTAAGAGGGAAATTCAGACCATTACAGGCCTATCTCAAAAAATAAGATAAAGTTCAAATAAATGATCTAAATTTACACTGAAAGGAACTTGAAAAAGAAAAACAAACAAAGCCCAAAGTTAGTAGAAGGAAGGAAATAATCAAGATCAGAGCACAAATAAATGAAATAGAGTCTAAAAATGATACAAAATATCAATGAATCCAAACTTTTAACTAGACTCATCAGGAAAAAAAGAGAAAGGACCCAAATAAATAAAATCAGAAATGAA
>VMDR010023755.1:0-15403 GCA_007922815.1 Macrotus californicus | reverse complement strand
CCGGCTGGGTTGAGTCAAGTAGCTTATTAGCTATCCTACTTTAGACATTTTTTTTAAATAAATGTTTAGCCTAATAATTTACTAGCAAACCAGGAAAGCACCTGCGGCTCATTAAGCAGTCTAGGATTAATGATACTGAACACAGTCTGACTCAAAGGAACACATAGTGGAAAAGCACACACGTATGCCATCATCATCTGCACAAGTTTGTACTCATAAGAGAACAGATATCTAGGGCAGGTTACATTCTTTTATCGAGCAAATTCCGCTCTACACTGAAAGTACCTCAAAGGACCCCGATGCTGCTAAGATACTTCACCGGCAAGATTCTCCCTTCCTCTCTGTACCCTACATTGTGGATTTAAGTGATTTTATTCTTTCTAGGCTACCCCATAACTTCTTTGTCAGTTGAAAGATGTGTTAACATCTAAAACCTCAACTCACACAGCTGGAGAAGTGTCCTCAGAGCTCTGCCTTTCTCAGCTCCCATGTCCTCAACTGCATGTGTCCTGTCTTTTCCACATGCATGCCAAAAGGTATCCTGAAGGTGCCTTACTTATCTTACTTGGACTTCAACACAAGGGTATCTGCAAATACTGGCCTGGTTTGTAAGAAGCAAAAAAAGCAGCAGGAAAAATGGTCCAATTGGTGTACTCTGTGCGCTGGCTTGGTTTCAGGTCTCGCGTCTGAAAGTGTCTGCATACACGTTCCCAGGAGCTCTCATCCAGCTCCTACCACTTTCCTAACTCACTTCTTGGATGTTAAACACACACACACATACAGCTACCGGGAAAGTTCTTGATTCCATGAAATTGTGTAATGTGAGTACGTTGGGACAGTTGCCCAAATAGTAATATTCTTACCTGTAAACACTACTGGGGCTGGTGAGAAGACACCAGCCCAGGCTCCTTCCAGCTCTTTCATGCCAAGATATACAAGGAAAGATGCGTCTCCCCAAGGGAGACAGAGAGAAGCTGTTGCTTCATTTTAAAAGAAAAGGGTTTAAAGTTACAAACAAGAGTCAAGTAAGAACATGAATATTTTCCAAGGAATAGTAAAATACTAAAATATCTTTCTTTATTATCATCATCATATAAGTTAATCACACTCATTTTATATAAAAATAGAAAACATAGAGAAGCACAGAAATCATTAAGATCTCCCACATTTCTACCTTCTACACATGTAAACTACCTGCATGTTTTTAGACACAGATGTACATTCTGATACAGACATATAGAGAAATCCTTTTTTAGCCAAATGATATCATAAAATTACATTTTTTTGTATAAATGTCTGTTTTATTTAACAAGAGATGATGAAAATCTCACCATGTCAATAAATAAATACAACATCATTGTTAATAGGTGCATAGTATCCTTTAATGTGGTTATACCATAAGTTATTTAACAAATACTCTGTAGTTGATTTTCTTCCCAACTCTTACCATTATAAACAATTCTATAATAAACATTTTTCTACAGAACAGGTATGCTGAGACAAAAAAATATGGCCCAAATGAAAGAACAGAGCCAAACTCCAGAAAAAGAACTAAATGATGAGGAGATAGCCAACCTATCAGATGCAGAGTTCAAAACAGTGGTGATCAGGATGCTCACAGAAATAATTGAGTACAGATGCCAAATAAAGGAAGAAATGAAAGCTATACAAAATAAAATAAAGCAAAATGTACAGGGAAAGCAGAGAAGGGAAGGAAAACATGACTCAGATCAATGATTTGGAACAAAAGAAAGAAAGAAACATTCAATCAGAATAGAATGAAGAAATAAGAATTCAAAAAAAATGAGGAGGCTTAGGAACCTCTGGGACAACTTTAAACGTTCCAAAATCCAAATTATAGGGGTGTCAGAAGGAGAAGAGGAAGAGCAAGAAATTGAAAATTTATTTGAAAAATAATAAAGGAGAACTTCCCCAAACTGGCAAAGGAACTAAAAACACAAGTCCAGGAAGTTGGATCCAAGGAGAAACACACTTGGATACATTATAATTAAGTTACTCAAGATTAAAGATAAGGAGAGAATCTTAAAAGCAACAAGAGAAAAAGAAAGTGTTACCTACAAAAGAGTTCCTGTAAGACTATCAGCTGATTTCTCAAAAGTAACCTTACAGGCAAGAAGGGGCTGGAAAGAAGTATTCAAAGTCATGAAAGGCAAGGGCCTACATCCAAGATTACTCTATCCAGCAAAGCTATCATTTAGAATGGAAGGGTAGATAAAGTACTTCCCAAATAAGGCAAAGTTAAAGGAGTTCATCATCACCAAGCCCTTATTATATGAAATGTTAAAGGGACTTATCTAAAAAAAAGAAGACCAAAACTATGAACAGTAAAATGATAACAAACTCACAACTATCAACAACTGAACCTAAAAAACAAAAACAAAAACAAAGTAAACAAACAACTAGAACAGGAACAGACAAAATCATAGAAATGGAGATCACATGGAGGGTTATCAGCAGTGAAAGGAAAAGGGAGAATGGGGGAAAAAGTACCGGAAATTCAAAGCATAAATGGTAGGTACAAAATAGACAGGGAGAGGTCAAGAATAGTATAGGAAATAGAGAAGCCAAAGAACTTATATATACGTCACATGGACATGAACTAAAGAGAGGGTGATGCTAGAGGGCAGGGGATGCAGGGCAGAGGGGAATAAAGGGGAGAAATAAAATGGGACAACTGTAATAGCATAATCAATAAAATATACTTTAGAAAAAAGAAAGAAACCAGGGACAAACGGAGAGAAACTGAATTGTCTAGCATCAGGGTAAGAGCAGGGAGGCAGGGAGGGCACACACACAAAAATATTTTTCTACATGCATTTTTGTGAATGCTTATAATGGTTTTAGGATAAATTCTCAAAACCATGATTGATAGGTGAAAGGTAATGTGTTTTATTTATTTATTTATTTATTTATTTATTTATTTATTTATTTAGTTATTTTAGCTTTTAGACTTCCAACTTAACACATAAAAATACAGCCAATTCGTATCTCACTGATGTGATTGATTTACCTTATTAGTAAAGTTATACAGTTTCTTTATGCTCATTGACCATTTGTGTCTTTTATTTCTTGAACTGCCTTTCCCCTTTTGCTTTTTGATTTGCCTCTTCCTAACTATATTTTAAGACCACTGTTATTATAGAGATTATTAGAACTTCCTCTAAATGTTGCAAATATTTTCTCAAGATAACCCAGATTTCAGATGTGCCTTCATTTGGGTGAACAGTGGCGTGGCATCCACACAGCTGTCTTTATGTTTGCCTCTGCCTTAGACTACCATGGCACATTAACTCAGCATGCTTTTAATGCCCTTAAAAATCTTCTCATGAGAAAGCCTTAGTACACATAACTGGAGTTTTCAGAGGAAATACAAACAGGTTTTGCAAAACACCTCCTCACAGGAAAATCCCCATCAGACATGTCTGTTCTTATTCATTCCCTGTTTCTGGGGCTGAAATAGGGAGTGGTTTGCATAGTTCTTTTCTTCAGCTTGCCTCCTCACCCCTGTCTTGATGTTCTGCCAAACAAAGGGCCCTCCAGTTACCAAAAACTGCCCTCCTTAGAAGACAGCGTAGTGATTATTTTAACTTGTTTTGAACACGCCCTTTGGGATGGCACGCCCAGCTCCAGCGGTTTACCGGAGTATTTCTTCTGATCTTTTTTATTGTTATGTCTCCTGAGAGTATTATTATTCTTCACCCAATTTCTGCACATTTCTCATCAATTTTATTTCTGAGTATCTTTTTTTTTCCTTTAGTTGCTTTTGCAATTGGTAACTTTGCTCCACAATATTATTTAACCAACTATTCTTTATTTATAGGAAAACTATTTATTTTGGGGATTCTTTAAAAGAAAAAATCATGATCAATACATTCTACACAGCTGCGAGTGAATAAATTCTTGTTTGTGTGTGGGTGAAATCAACCATCTTACTAATTTATCTCATTGTTCCTAATAGTTTTTTTACTTCTTTGTTTTTCTGAATATATTATCATCACCTATAAATAACAAAAGTTATCTCCTTCTTTCAAATATTTATTCCTCTTACTACTTTCTCATTTCTAATTACCTTGGTCAGTACTTCTAAACTAGGAGTACTAGTAGCAATGATGGGGTTCTTTGTCTTTTATCATAAAAAGTTCTAAAGCTTCCATTACAAACGATGCTGGCATTGGTACATTGTGTGCACATAGACACACATATAATTTTAATGTCAAAAAAGTTTACCTCTTTTCTTATTATACTGATGGTTTGGGTTTCTTAGTGGTATATATATATATATATATCCAATTATATATATATATATATATATATATATATAATTTTAAAGATTTAATGTTTTATTCTCAGGAAAAACAGGATGTTGAGGAAACACACTACATTTTAGGGCCCACATTGATTTGTGGGTGCTCCTAACCCTAACTGCCACAGCTGTCAATAGTATTAGCTGCTTAACCAGAACCAAGGTGTTCACCCCTGATAGACTGTCACATGGAAACACTAGAGAATTGAAGGATTTTTTTCCCTGAGAGAAGCATAAGACAGAAGTTGCTGAGACAGCCAGCTTTCCAAGCAGCCCCTCCTGTTTCACTGGGAGGATTTGCCTGAAGTTATGTAGCTAGTCAGCACTTAGGAAAAGTGCCTCCTCCCCCTATAAAACCACCCACCCTTTCCCAAAGCTCTTGGACTCCCTAAGCCCTCATAGCCCCTGACCCAAAATATTAACTAAAATCTTCATCATTTCAGCAGTGACATCTAGTAAATTGGGAAGCAGGGCTCCTAAATGCCACCGACTTACATATACGTGCTTATGTCCACAACTGGATATGTGGAGATAGAACTTTTAGTCATCTTAACCAGATCTTAAGATTAATTAAAAACTATATAAAGTGCTTTTAGGTCATTAGAGGTAGACACATGAGAAACATAAGTGGTTTATGATCAAGAAGGATAAATACATAGGTAAAAGGAGCTCTAGCCAGATGACCTTAAGGCCCAGAGATGGGCAGACAGGCATTCTTCCCTATTACATTGTTTGTCATTTAATTCATGCTGTATTTTTCTGGAGTCCACAGATTAAAGGCCACATTCTGGGGCTGCAGTTTTCAAATGGTGCCAGTTCTAGCATACCTTTCTTCAGCTGAACCAGAGGCTTTTATAGCCAGTGCCAAGGGGTAGTGTTTTTTCAAGCTCCTCAGATGGCTTTACTATGCACTCCAAATTGAAAACCACAGCCATAATCCTGCTCCTTCGTTTTTCTGATGAGAAGTTAAGTCACTTAAGGGAGTGGGCAGGGGACACACTGAGAATAACCAAGATTCCCCCAGCACACAATGTAGTTCTCTTCCTGTTAAATCATATTTAACTGAAAACAAATTATTTCTGTAAAGTTGAGGAGACAAATTGTCAAGTCCAATGAAACTGCGTGACTCATTACAGGAGGAACGAGCAGAAAATCAACAGATCTAGAAGAGCCTCCTCACTTAAATGACCACCAAGGGTGAGATTACCTGGCTGCAGCAGAGCAACCACAAGCTATGCAGCGGCACCTCAAAACTGGAGTAGTGGGAAGTGACGTAAAGAAAAAAAAACATCCAATTGCCAGGCAAAGGCGGGATCTGTGCGGGAAATAACTTTGCTGAATAAACAGAAATAAGAACTAGTTAAGGCAGCTAAGACAAGTTTGTACAAGCATGAGATTTCTTTCTCAATCAGACAAAGCTGGGCTAAATAACGACTTTGTTTGTAATTTTCTATGTGTGTGTATTCATCTTCTGCTGGTAGTAAGCATGTATTTACAGCTTTCTGTAAGTGTTATCCTTGAGAAAGGGAAATAAAAGAGAACATTCACGTTCACAGGAATTGAAAATAGAAATTACATTGGTGTAAAAGGTCACATTTTTCTCAGATTTAATCTTGCAAATTTAGAACCTTTAAAAAGTTAAGCTGGGCATGACAGTGAGGAAGGTCAATGGAAAAGATCAATTGATGGTCACCACCAGAGAAGCACGGGACAGAGGGAGAGTTTGTCGTTGTGTTGTGTTCCCACAACAGCTCCCGTCCCTTCGTTCTCCCTCCAAGTCAGTTCTGTTTTCGGGTGGTCTTTAAGACTCAAGACTCCAAGAAATAGTCTTCGCCAGGACAAAAACTGCTTGCCTTATCATGTGATTTTTATTTTCATTTTCATATAGTAATCATTTTATACTATTTCTCAACTTTTTAAAATATATAGATTAACCTTTCAATATACAGTCATCCTATCCCAGTTTGTGAGTTTGATCATATAACAAGTAATACAACTTCGTGACTCCTAGAAATTTTTTAAATGTTTGCCTTAACTTCCAGCTTTTATACACACACATACACATAAAATTCCATTTCTCATTTCAAGTTGAATTTTGTGCCTAAGGATACATGATAAAAGGCTCAAAGTACTGTTACTATCAGAAAACTCATTAAAAATGTGGCTACAGTCCAGGGAGGATAATAAGGGCAGAAATGCCGTAGGGTTCTTATCATATGCTCTGAACCGGTGCTAACTTTTATTTAGGTATCACAAATATAGAAAAATGAAATATTCAATACTATAAAGTAAGGACTGTGAGCAAACAGATTACAACTCATCACAGGTAAGTCGTGACCTTCATTTTCAGCATGCTAAAGTGATTTCTCATTCTTTCAAAGGCTGACGGGTCGGTTTACGTTGTGAAGGCCCTTTCCACATCCATCTCCTTCCAGTGCTGCTTCAGGAGACAAACACAAGTGGTCTGGAAAGGAAGAGGAAGTAAATCTTCAACCCATCTCCTTTGTTTCTTTTCAGTAGCTTTGGTAGATATTGTGGCAATATGGATGAAGACCAACGAATGACTTAAGAGTTAGAAATTATTGTCGATATGATTCATCTAAGTTCAAGTCATGGAAAATTATGAGGTGGCTGAGATATTCAAATCAGTGTATTTTATGTCATTGAACCAGGTGTTTGACAAACTCAGATCTCCTAGCTACCATTGCATCTCAGATCCGATTTAAATGTCAGCCACGTAGAAATTCCCCACCCAAATGTGGCTTCCCATAATCTTGATGGTAAGGCAATGAGAAGATGAAAGTATGAAAGACTTTCTAACTCACTATCTACCATCCACTCAGTTTTCCATCAGATTGTTTTTAAAAATTAAAATGGTTCCAACTTTAAAGGAAATCAAATTCACTGTTAGAGAAACTCAATCCCAACATCCACTCTACTTTTGCACCATAATCCACAATTCATCCATATATTCCTAACAGAAGCCATGCACGGATGTTGGATTTTTTTACATATATCCCCCACAAATCTCCCTCTTTCCTCTTTCCCACAAGGTTCAATGATATTCAATAATGAGTTGCAAATTTTCTTTGGCTTCCCCTTTTAAGCACTTGGTACTCATGGGACCCTTAGTAATTACTAAACTTCTCTCAGCCAATTTTAAATCTTTAAAATAAGTGTATCTATCTCTGCCTTGTATAATTATTGTCCAAATTAGTGATAAAGTAGATAAAGAGCCCTGACATATTTGACACACTCAACATCAAACGTTAGTTATAATTTTTACTCATTTACTCTATGTTCACTGTATTCAGTCTCTTTCAGGAAGAAGTTCAAAGAGGAGACATAATGAAGAATTAAGTAATAAATAGAAGGCTGATAAGAGTAGTCCAAAAATAGGTGGGGAAGAAGTTCAAAGTGGGGACACAATGAAGAATTAAGTAATAAATAGAAGGTTGATAAGAGTAATCCAAAAATAGGTGTTTATTCCAGAACTTGCCTCCTAATAAAGCAGGGTCTCAAGCCATCTTCCCCGGACCTTGAATGAACTGCACTTCCAATTTGCAAAGAGGTGGTCTAAACAACTTCATTTAAGCTGTTAAACATGCTGTTTGAGAAAATTCATGACCCTAGAGAGAGCTCTTACTAAAGATGAGCACAGCAAACATGTCCGCAAACTTCAGAGGTAGTAAGAGTGAGTCTTCCTATGGGAAAGTAGGCAGTCTCTCCCAACTGTGGTGGAAACACCATGTGCAAGAAAAATTAGAGCCTTTTGTAATAATGGTCAATTTGTAAGAAAGTCTCAAAGTTCATTACTCCAAATCTTTGTTTAATATCAAAAGCCTCTGGGAGCTCCTGAAGGCTTTTGAGAAGGGCAATGGGAACATAACCAAAAGGCTGCTAGAAAATGAGCCTTATTTCTTGGAATAGAACAGATGATGGAGATGGTAGGTGAGAAAATTTGGTCACTTGATGTGCTGCTAACGGCATTCACTGGTAGCTTAATGTATTTCAAGTTGTTGTAGAAAGAATATCTTCTAATAGGAGAAGAAATCCGGAGGTTTCATAGATAAGTCAACTAAAGAAACAGATTTTGAAGAGACATAATACCAGTTGAGTACATTGTAATCGTTTGTTCACACAAACGCAGCAGCACCTCCTAACCGCATGAAATTTTAGAGACAAAATATTTAAAGTTCATTTTATTTTAAGCGTTTTAGACCCTTATCTGGTGTTTGGGACTGTGTCACTGATTTTTCAAGTGATCTTTGGCAAACCACAGAGCTTGTTTTATTCTAAACTTTCTGAGGATATTCCAAAACTCAGTTTTGAAATCACCAGCATGCACATTCTATCTTTAAACTTTAGGATTCTTGCTGTGCTCTAGAATGGTCTCTCTTCATTCATTCTGATTCATGGTACAATTCAGTGTTGTCTCTCGAGAGCCTTGGGGGAACTGGGGACTTTTGAAGAATTTAGTGTTTCAGATAGTTGTGTGAATACCTCTTTAAGAAAAACCAATTTTAAAAAGATGTGTATCTATTTTATATAAACAACATAAATTGCACTACATTCTTCCCTGCCTTCTTAAGCCAAGAGTGCTAAATATGATTTAAGGCTTTTGTTGATGACTCAGTATCATGATAAACATCTCCTGTCTGCCATGGTGAGCTGTATTCAGTGATGTGTGGCACAACTCCCAAAGCAGTGAACGCAATGAAAGCCTACATACATGTACAAAGTTCAGGGAAAAATCAGGAGGAAGAGACTGTTTGCTTTCTAAATAGTTATTTCACCCCTGAACTCTGATACACCATACTGTATGCCCCACTGCAGAAAGGACATGCATGAGCAGAGAAGAGCATCCTAGCAGAGGAGGGCAGCTAGGAGGTTAAAATAAGATCCAGTCTGGAAAATGACTGAGATAATTAAAGAGGCTTCACATACAAGAGAACTTAAAGAAAATAAATATTTAAACGTTGGTAGTGTTGTCTTGTGATGATGCCTTAGATACAAATCTGTAAATACCTAGAGCAGAGAAAAAGGACCAGTGGGGAAAATTATATAGGGAAGCAGATTTGGGTTCAATATAAATGGAACTCATCTTTGTAATTTACTTTGGTTCACAATTTATGTACAAGACCCTCTTTGGTGTCACAGGCAATAGGAAGATGAGTAAAGCAAAATACAGGCATCCCCAAAGAGACAGTCACCTAGTGTAGCTGGAATCTGGAGTGCATGAGAGGGAGGGAGGGAAGGAGTTGGAATGGTAGATAGAACTAGACATTGGAGGACCTGGAAAGCTAAGTTGAGGATACTGGGTTGTTTCAAACAGGAAACTGGAACTAATAAAGCATTTTTTTAAACTCTGATTTTAATTAGAAAAATAATAATAAAAATAAAACAGGTTATAAAAATCCAAAGATGTCAGAATTTATTATACACAAAGTGAAAGTTCACCACCAACCCCAATTCCCGGAGGTATCCATGAGCAGTTTAGCTTTATCATAACCTTTTTGTGGTTTAGGTTCCTTATCTACAATAGATAATAGTGTGCATTACATGTAGAGGTGTTATGAGTATTAAAATAATGATTGCCAGCTACATGGAGGCAAGAATTGTGTCTAATTCAAGGTTTCTTAACTCTGCACTGACTTTTTAGGCTGAATAATTCTTTGCTGTGGGAGCTGTGCAAGACACTGTAGAAAGTGTAGTAGCATCCCTGGCACATGCTCCCAGACACCAGCAGCAATCCCCCTAAACACACATTCCAGTGACACCAGAAATGTTTCCATGCATGGCCAAATGTCCCATGGGGAGCAAAAGAGATGAGGCTGGCTGCAGTTTAAGTCTGAAGGCCACCCGCTGCAGAATTCTCTCTTGCTTCCAGTAGCTCAAGGTTATTGTTGTTTTTTCCTATGCAGGCCTTCAACTGATTAGACGAGGCCCACCTATATTGCAGAGCACAATCTGCTTTACTCAAAGTTCACTCATTTAAATGTGCATTCTTTCCAGAACACCCTGACAGAAACATCCAGATTAATGTATGACCACATATCCAAGCACCATGACCCTGCCAACTTGACTCATAAAATTAATCATGTACAGCAGACTCCTTGTCAAGTGGATAGAATCACATCACTGGCAGCACATAAGCAGAGCCTGCCCAGCTGCCTTAGAGGAAGACTATAGAGGTGCTGACTGGGAGACTGGACCAGATGACCTCCATATTCATTTGGGAACCTGAGTCTGAACTGTGGCACTGTCTCCCGGGAAGAGTGAGGCATGCCTTTCTCCTTCCCCCTAATCACAGCTGTAGACTAGTGTATTCTTGTGGTTTATGTAGCTACTATTTAGAAGTCGTCTGTCTTCTCAGAGCTGTCAGGCAGTCAGTCAGCTGCCACTTGATGTTATTGCTGTGTCTGCCTCGAGCAGCTAATAATGGCTGTGAAAGCCATTTCGTAATTGTAATGCCAAGGAAATGTATAACTCTGGTCTCCTGTGGGCTAGATAAAGCCAGATAACTCAGCCTATTATAGTCATGTCTAAAATTAAAGTAAATAAATAATGAGTGAAAGCCTGCATAGTTTTTTTTTTCACAGTTGAAAAGTACTGAATTTCTTAATTCATGAATCTTGTAGCCATCTACTTACATGCCCAGAAACTGGGGGCTTATTCTACTGTTCCATCTGGGTTCCAGAAACAGAAGATGGCTGGGTGTTGGGGGGTGGCATTGGTGCGGTGCTGTCCTGAGTTGCCTGTCATTCCTGCCCAAATTATCTGTGGGACAAGGAGCCAAATATATAAATATAAACCATAAATAAGCATACAAATAATAATTCTCCAGTCTCAATTCTCTACTCATAAATTGAAGAATTAACATAGCTTTTCTGCCTTGCTGCTTAGCAACAGGTTCCTTTACTCTCAAAATGAGATTCATGTTCATGAAATAAGGTTACAAATGCAGGCAAGGGAAGAAATCTACTATTTAAAAATGTACCACTCTTTATTTTTAGCTACCACTTTTTAGAACATAGGTATTAAAATACGTGATGATTGGGAGCTAAGCATATTCCATAATCGGCCATCATTCTCTCACTTTAAGAGGCCCATAATTAACCTTCCCATTAATTCCATATCTTTTAGATCTTCCTAAATCCACACCTTCTCTAAATTACTACTCAAATTAACGTCTAGTTTTACATCTGCATTCTCTCTGTTCGAGTCTGAAAAGCCTATGAGCATCTGTCCAGTCGCCATCTCTGCCTCACTCGAGAATCTGGCTCAAAGCCTGGACCTCCTCGGATCTAACTGCTGGCAAGCAAATCCTCTATCAAACAGCTCTCTCACATGCCTGTGTATTAAAAATAGCTAATACGACTCCCCACTGCTCTCACTCACTCAAACTGTTACCACCGAGATCATGAGACCTCGGTTCTTGTCTTCTTGAAGAAAAGATTTCAGTCAAGAGGCAAAGTGCAGTAAAGCAAGTAAGAATTCCTTGGCCACAGCAAGGGCACACTCAGACGGGATGTTTATTAAAGCTGAGCCCAGTGAAACAGGGAAGGGCTTAGCATAGAAGGAGCAACAGGAGATGGACTAGGTAGGGAAATAAGACTAGCCTGGGCTGCTTTGGCTCACTAAGAAGTCAGAGAAAAGGGGTCCCTGGGGACAGGTTCAGGAGGTTAGTCAGTGGCAAGCTGCCAATGATCACTGCTCCCCTCATTGCACATCTTGTGGGGTCCCTTAGACTTTAAGAGATGCATGCCTGAGGGGGAAGAAAAAGATATGGGAGCTCTGGGGTGGGGAGCATGCTCTGGGTCCTTTGTCCTGATGGTTTTATCTCTCTCTTGCAGGCAGGAATCTTAGGGGAGGTCACAGGGAAAGGTATCAATAGAATACTCATCAGCTTTTCAGATATGCTCCTTCAGAGGCGTGGTCTCTGCTCTTTGCTTGGCACCAGGGCAGGGTCATTAGTCAGTGCAGCTGGTCCTGGCATCACCCATCCGGTTTTGCTGGTTTTCTGAGCCTGGAGCTAAAATGCAACTGAGGCCTAGATGTTATCTCTAGGAAGGAAGTGGTAGGGGGTCTCAAACTCATGACCAGCTATATGCTAGAGAAGAAAAAGGTCACCTTGGGGTGAGGTTCTTGTTTTCCCAGTTTTGCCCATTGCTAGGCACCAGGGGTTTTCCTCCCTGGTGACCTTCTGTACCTCACCTATCACCCCTGCCCTGCTCATGTCTGTCTAAGTGTCTATTACACAGCTAAAGGCCAGCTCTTGTGCCCCAGGGATGGGAATGTGGAGGAGGGCAGGACAGGAAGAAGAAGCATGGATATTCAGAAACAGATCGCTACAGTGGGGGTAGTGGGGATACAAGGGGACTAAATGGTAACAGAAAAAAACATAATAAAAAAAGTTTTTAAAGAAATAAGTCCCTAAATTTCATATTGATGTTGAATTTGTCCCTGCTATTTCCATCAGTGATTTTATGAGGAATTATTCCTTTTTAACTGATCTTCCTGGGGAATACATTTTCTTAAGTGCCTGGTATGGCTAATGTGGCACCATCACATTTATTTAGGGGTCACCTTGTTTGACTATTATTATAACAATGGCCCCAATTCCAAAAATGGCTTCAGTCAAACTGCCTTCTGCCTTAGCAGTCTGAGATGAACCTTTTAATTCCTTCATTTAAGAATCACTGTGGAATACCTTCTACGGTGAGCAGGACTGCCAGGTTCCCCAACTACACTGTTTTCTCTGGAATGAGCTGGAGGAGGGCGGAGGGTATCCTGGAGGTTGTATATTTACCAAAGGAGATTAAAAAAAAAGTAGTCACCTAGCCCAGAAAATCAATGTGAGCACAAAAGAAGCAGAGATTCGATAACAGCTATGAACTAGGCAATAAAAATGTGGGCCTTCATCTACAGTTCCTGTATTCTGAAATGTTGATAACTCTTATCAACCAATGGAGCAAAGTCCGGCCCTGCACCCAACACGGCTGACAAAATGACCTTCATAAACAACAAAAGATTAAGTTTGATTATCATGACCATTCCATCCTTTTTTTTCTTTTATTTTAATCAAGCAATAACAACAGAAAAAGTCCTTGTCTTTTATACAACCAAACCAAGAAGGTCACAAAGTTTTATTGTGAGAGGTTTACTTATCATTGTTTGTAAAAAGGTTCTTCCAATCAGAAAACTTTTTCCTAACAGTAACTGACCTTTGTCATAATTCTTTTTCACCCCTGTCAAATATTTCTAAAACTTGACATAAGTACTTAATATTGTTAGATCCAAAACACCCTGTAATTCAGGCAGAAATAATTCTTCAAGCAAAGGAATTTATATGACCGTGATTTTTACTACCCATTAAGCAGCTTTTTATGTTGGGCCAACTTGTAATATGTATTAACGTCACCTTGTAAGAGGAAACAGCATTCGGCATTTTCCCGAGTTTATAAAAGAAATCCCTGTTTCAAATAACCTTCATTCAATTGCTAGTCTGTGCTGAGTGCTGGAAGAAGGGCAACACAAAGATGAGCAAGACATTCTCTGTGTTCTCTATATGCCTACAATCTGGTAAACCCAGTGTCTACTCAGGAGCACACTAATAAGGGCTATCACCCAGGATTAAATGGAAAGTGTTGAGAAATGAAAAGATTAACTCCAACTGGGGGATTGGCAAATGTGTACGGTGATCACATGGGGATGTCAGAGGAATGGGAAAACAAGGAGATTAAGGAAAGACTTTAAATATTTAAGAATGGAAGTCTGGTCCAGGAGTTCCAACCTAAGCTATGCAAATCCTGAGACTTGGACGTAATATGCTCAGAGTTGTGTTTCCTTAGCATGGTATTTTGCATTCCTCCCGTTTCATACAGGGTACAACCTGAAATGTATGAGTTCAGGTGTACAAAAAAACCTGCCCCAACCTACCTTCTTGCTGATCCTATGGCCGATTATATTCCTGTCTGAGTTCTCCACTCCCACTAGGCAGACTTGTGCTCTGATTTCCCAGCAGGTCTTCAACTCTGTCACCTCTTATGTTTCCCTCAAACTGTACCTTGTGCCAGGAATCCTTCCCTATTCTTCTCCAGCTATCAATTTATACACTCCATATTTATTTAAATTATATGTGTGTATATTAATTACTTTTTTTAACTGAGGACTAATATATATTAAGCAGTATGTGACATACAAAGTTATGGCAGATCAGGTCACTACTAATGAGGGAGTTTAGAGCCTATCTAAATCCTGTCTATCCCTCCAGAGAACTTCCCCCAACCAGGCTGGCTCATGAACTTGTATGGTATGCTCAGAAATGTCAGTCACAAACATAAAAATGGTCTAAACTGTTTCCTGCAGGTCTCTTTTTTAAAAAGACTGATTTAAAATAGTTATTTTTTAATTATATTTTATTGATTAGGCTATGAACAGTTGTCCCAATTTTTTCCCCTTTCGCCCCTTCCACCCAGCACCCCCGACTCCCTCAGACAATCCCCACACTATTGTTCATGTCCATGGGTCCTGCGTATAAGATTTTTGGCCACTCCATTTCCTACACTGTATTTTATATCCCCATGGCTATTCTGTAACTACCGATTTGTACTTCTGAATCCCCTCACCTCTTCACCCATTTCCCCACACCCCCCTCCCATCTGGCAACCATCAAAATGCTCTTTGTATCCATGATTCTGTCTCTCTTCTTATTTGCTTAGTTTGTTTTTTAGATTTAATTGTTGAGAGATATGTATTACCATTTTATTGTTCATAGTTTGACCTTCTTTTTTCTTAAATAAGTCCTTTTATTATTTCATATAATAATGGTTTGATGATGATGAACTCCTTTAGTTTTTTCTTGTCTGGGAAGCTCTTTATCTGCTCTTTGATTCTAAATGATTGCTTCGCTGGATAAAGGAATCTTGGCTGTAGGTCCCTGCTTTTCATGACTTTGAATATTTCTTGCCAATCCCTTCTGGCCTTCAAAGTTTCTTTTGAGAAATCACCTGACAGTCTTATGGGAATTCCCCTGTAGGTAACTAACTTCTTTTCTCTTGCTGCTTTTAAGATTCT
>VMDR010023754.1:0-15407 GCA_007922815.1 Macrotus californicus | reverse complement strand
AAAAAAGCTCATGTGAGTTTAGACTATGGATAAAACTAAAGTGAGAGAGATGATGCCCTGCTTTGTTAGCTTGCATTTGGCTGGATTCACTCATGGGATCTAGACCAACTGCAACTTTGGCACAGCATAAAGACCCTGAGGGTGGGGGGAGGGGCTCCAAACTAGTTCCCATAAAAACTGGTTTTAAAAAAAGGTAACAAAGTTAATTAGAATTATGTAAGTTAAGGATCATTCATTCTAGTTTGAGGTTGTTAACAATGATGACAAATACTTTGTGCATGTTTGCTGTGCACCAGGCACACAGTAAGGGCTTTTACACATGACCTCTCAGTCTACAGGAAAGAAGATTCAGAGTACTCTTTCACTTGAATGTATTTGGAGAGAGAACAAATGAAGGAGGGGTTGCTCAGCAAGATGCCAAGGGGTAGAACGAGGAACAGTGAATCGAATCCACAGGGAGACAGAATCTGTCTCCATTATGAAAGACACAGTCATCATTGTGCAAGAGGTTATAATAGGCAACTTGGCTGGCCACATCTAGGCCCTTGAGGCTGTCTTTGTTCAGATGTGGAGGAGGTCCCTTGAGGTGTGTTGGGGCTAAATTATACAAGGCTGGCAAACAGCTCAAAAGCCATTACGACATCTTTGAACCCATGTACAAATGGCTTTGTAATTCCTTGACCACATGAGTGGATTTTTGAATAAACAGGTATTTAGGTGACAATCTTAAGAGTTCCTCCACCTGCAGCAGAAATGGGATAGATAGGCAATGGCAGAGATGGGAACTTTGTCCAGGACACATTTGATTCCTGTTTCCCAGTAATGTGTCTGGCTCCCCAGTGAACTCCACAGCCACCAAGTTCAGAACCCTGCAGACTCTCCCTCCACAGGAAATGGTCAGGGCCTGCTGGATCTGAGCAGGCCAAGTGGTTCCATTTGGTCCTGGAGGGCTTCCACATTTTAGTCCTCTAGAGAGCAAGAGAGATGATTGCACTTTCCCAGGCCAGAATCTCTCCCAGGCCTTCAGCCTTGTTGAAGAAGTGGAATGTCAATATATAAAGCAGAGAAAAAAGGTTTTGGTGTGGGTTTTAAGTCCAAATTTATAACGTTCTTTAAAGACAAAACAATATCGATACTGCTTTACTGTTGGGGTTAATGGATAACAACAGTCAATGTCTGTATCAAATTTATTATTCTTTTTCTCTAATGAGATAATTTCGATGCTGATGGGTAGATGATTGCAATTTTTAAACTGCTAACCTTTCAAGGAAAGAACCTAAAATGTGTATAAAGTCAATATTTTGGGGATCTGTGTGTGTGTATTCAGAGATAGCTGTAGAAACTTTTAAGATGTGCAGAAAAATAATCTGTTAACCTGTTTTGTTGATCTCTAGTATAAAATATAACACACTTAATTGTGCACATTTAAAATTTTTAAATAGCCCTGTGTAGTGTTGCTCAGTTGGTTGGGCATTTTCCCCCAAATTGAGAGGTCACCAGTTTGATCCCTGGTTAGGGCACATGCCTGGGTTGCAGGCCTGGTCCCTGATTGGGGCGCATGCGAGAGGCAGCTGAGTGATGTTCCTCTCTCTCATAGATATTTCTCTCCCTCTCTTTCCCCTTCTGTTCTCCTCTCTCTAAAAGTAATTTTTTTTTATTTTAAATATATTTTACTTACCTCAATATATTACAAAATATCATTTAACATGCAATCAAAGCACTTTAATTCCTCCAAAATTATCTTATACTAGTTTCAGGTGTACAGCATAGTGGTCAGACAATCATATTTGACAAAGTGGTTCCCCCAATATTTCAAGTGCCTACCTGGCACCATATATAATTATTACACTATTGACTACATTCCCTTTGTTGTTCTTTACACCCAGTTCTATCTTGTGACTGAATTTGTAGTTCTTTTTCACCCTATACACCATACCGCCAACCATCAGTCTGTTCTCTGTATCTATGAGTCTGTTTGTTTTATGTATTCATTTATTTTGCTTTTTAAATTCCACATATAAGTGAAATGTGTTTGTCTTTCTCTGTCTGACTTATTTCACTCAGCGTAATACCCTCTAGGTCCATCCATGCTGTTGCACATGCTAAGAGTTGAGTCTTTTTATGACCATTGTATATACGGGGTGGGCAAAAGTAGGTTTACAGTTGTGAGCATGCAAAACAGTTTTATTCTTGTATTATTATTTATTAATTATTGTATTATTTTCCATATGAACAACCGTAAACCTACTTTTTCCCACCCCTGCATGTACCACCACCTTTTTACCCACTCATCTACTGATGGACACTTGGGCTGCTTCAATATCCTGGCAACTGTAAATCATGCTGCTATGAACGCAGCTGCATATATTCTTTCGAATGAGTGAAAAACACTAAGTTTTTACAGACAGATTCCCACTGGAATGTTACCTGAGATGAGGGGAGTTACGGAGACAACGGCGGGGATATGATCCCTGCCATTCAGTCATCTTTTCATCATGAAAAACCTGGATTTTAGGAAATCGATTTTTGTTTCATTAACAAAGCTTTTATTTCCTGGTTTTATTAAGACAATTGTGGGGGAGTCAAAGATAAGCATACCACATAACTTTCAAATACTGAGGGGCCAATTTGGCAGTGCCTGATGCATAGTAAGGCCTTGTTCTGCCCTGGAAGAATGGCATGCATGCTTTAGCATTGCAAGTCTCCCTGCCTTGGTATTCCCTTCATTTCTTCAAGAGCCCAGGGAAGAGGGGTCCTACTCAGGTTTTTCACATACCCCACAAGAAGTAATAAGCTGTAAGTAAAATCTGTGCAGCCAGATGGTTGCTTTTCCTGAGGGAAGTCAGTGTTTTATTAGATAAATGCCTGTCCACTGCCAAGGAGTAGTAATATTCAGTCAGGAACTTGTAAGTCATTGTTACAGGAGCAACGAGGGCCTCATTCTGCTGAGAAATGGAAGTTGTCAGAGATTTCTCATAGTTGTGGAGAAAACCCAATCTACCTTTATGTCCAGTCACGAGTCCTGCCATTGTGTGATCAATGAAACAGTGGCGCCCATGAGGTAGAAATGTAATGGTAGCTCCAATTCTCTGCATTAGTGTCCTATTCATATCTACCATATTTTGCTGTGTATAATGCACACCCTTTTTGCCCAAATTTTTGAGGGAAAAATAAGAATGTGCATTATACATGGGTATAAAGATTACCTACCATGGGCATAGTAATCCATATATAATGCACACAGAAATGTGGGATATTATACATGATGAAATACGGTAACCTCATCATGGACTTTGAGAGTTTATGTTCTTGAATTCTTCTGTACTGTCACAGAAATTGAGAATAACTAGGTGTCTCCTCAGAGTCCAGCTCATAATCTCCCTTGTGTAGAGCTACAGCTCCCTTGTTTTAATTTGTCCACATAATACTCTGAGATCCTTCTAGAAAACTGAGTGCAGGTGTTTCTACCACATTGTTTATGTTCAAGCCATCATTTTTGTGAATTTGGTGTAACAGTGATCATCCTGGGCTTTTCACACTGGACCAAACTCTTAGAAAATATTCCCCCAACATCAGATACTGAAGTTCAGCTATCGGAGAGCAGATTTTTTTTGTACCTACATAAAAGTGTACATGAAACATCTGCATCAAAATAAGTGTGTTACAGATTTACACACGAAATAGGTCATTCATTCAATAAATATTTGTAAAGTATTATACTTTGCATGAGCCACTGTGTTACATGCTGAGATTATTGTAAAGAGTAAAGGAAGAGATATATTTGTAGCTCATATTTCAAAAGGAAGTTTATTATAAAGGATTGAAAGGACATGGCAGCCTCCCCACAGAGTATGGAGAACCCTGAGGCACAGAGGACAGTGCAGTATGGGCTCGGGAGAGAGAGAACCCCTTCCAGCTGTGTACCCTTAAGTTTTCTAGAGTAGTGGTTTCACACATCGAGCATGCATCAGATTATCAAGGGGGCATCAGATTATCAAGCAACAGATTGCTGGGCTTTATCCCTGAATTTCTGACCCAAGTGGTCTGAGGTAGGGCCAGAGAATTTGCATTTCTCACAAATGTTCAGGTGGTGCTGATGCTGCTAGTCTGGGACCACGCTTTTGAGAGACCACTGTTCTGTAAAGATTGTTTCATACATTTTGTATTGTAATTTTTTCCATTACCATTTAGTCCCCTTACACCCGTTTCCCCCACCCCCACACACTGTTACCCATGTTCATGAGTCTTTTTTCCTTTTTGTTCAATCCCTCCAACCCCTACCCTCCTCCACTTTAGCTGTCATCCTATTCTTTATCTATGGGTCTCTCTCTCATTTTGCTTGTTAGTTCAGTTCATTAGATTCCACATATGTGTAAAATCATATAGTATTTGTCTTTCTCTGGCTGCATTCGAAGATGGAAGTAATTAAGTTAAATGAGGTCATGAGGGAGAGGCCCTAATCCAATAGGACTGGTGTCCTTCTATGAAGAGACACCAGGAGTGCCCACACATGGATAAAAGGGCTATGAGGGAGGACACAATGAGAAGATGGCTGTTTGCAGGCCAAGGGGAGAGGCCTCAGGAGAAACCAAATGTGCTGACACCTTGATCATAGACTTCCAGCCTCCAGAACTGTGATAAAGTTTCTGTTTAAGTCACTCAGTCTGTGTCTTTTCATTATGGCAGCCCAAGTAAACTAATACAGGGTGCAACCAAGGTGAGAAGCTGAGAGTCCCAAAGCTGGGGAAGGAGAAAGATTTAGAAAGGGGTTCTGCAAGTGGAAACTTAATTAGGTCCCACCAGGTGACATAACCTCTGAAGAACTGAAGTGTTATGGAAAGCATGAAAAGCTGAGGTCATAAGAGGCTGAGCCAGAAGTCTCCAGGTGACAGAGTCCACAAGTTGACCAGTGAATGAAATGTCTGTCTCAAAGGCTAAAGACTTGAGATCTATCTACTGTTTTCAGTTGACATTAAGCTCCAATGATTCTGGTACAAACTCAGAGAAGCTTGAATTTTTCAACATTTTAACTAGAGAAGAGTTGGAGAGAATTGGATCTGATGTTAAAAAAGAATGGGCCATTTCTTGCCCTGAATGTTGTAGAATAAATTCAATCTGTTATGCAGTGTTTATATTAATAATCTAAACTTTAACAATTAAAAAAACTTTTATTATGGAAAATTTTAATATATGTGAAAATAATAGAAAGAATGGACCCCTATATATTCATCACATCAGTTCAACTATTATCTATTTATGGCCATCTCTTTAGTCTCCCACCCTACTTTCCTCATGGATTATTTTTTAAATTTAATTCTCACCAAGGATTTGCTTTTTTTATTGATTTTTATCAGCTGCCTCTCAAATGTGCCCTGACCACAATCGAGCCTGCAACCTTTTGGTGTATGGGATGACACTCCAACCGACTGAGCCCCCTGGCCAAGGACCTCATGGATGATTGTGAAGCAGTCCCCAGACATCCTATCATTTATTCATAAACACTTCAGTATCCATTTCTAAATCCACTAAATCATCATTACAATTAAAAAATGAACAAAAATGTCTTAATTTCTTCAAATATCATACAGTGTTCAAATTTCCCTGGTGGTGGTATAAGTAATTTTTAGCATTATGTTTGAATCTGGATCTGTGTAAGTTTAACACAACATAATTGGTTTATACATTTTCTTTCTTTAAAGTCAACGTTACTGATATTCCAACAGTTCCAGGCTTTGGCCATTGGGATCCTCTGTAGTTGGCTCCTGGCTGTTTTAGACATGATTGTGATGGCTTTGATGGTTTTCCTTTCCAGTGTTACAAGTTCTAGGCTCATTTGTTCATTTTTCTACCCTGATCCTGGAATCAATCATTTGTCCAGAAGCTCTGAGTTCTTTTAGTGGAAAATGTTATTTTGTAACTATAAGTGGTGCTAGTGTTGCTCATTGCTACAAAGTCAGGCATTTGTCTAGATATTTTCAATGAGAGAAAATGCATCATGGATTTATACTGAAATTCAGGACAATAGGATTTTCCTTTAAATCTCTTTGGTTTCATCACTTGTGTTTTTCCTCTCTCCCATTCTGAAAGTCCTTGTCCCAGATAGTGTCAACAACAATACCATCCATTGGCTATTACATGTACACCACAGGCTCAGAATAGTAATGTTAACTCTGTCACCAACAATATGACCACTGAAAAGAACTTAAAGTTTGTTTGGAGGTCAGTTTGGAGAAGACCCTTTTTATACAGAGAAGAAAAGTATAGGTAAGAGGTTTGGAATTCAGGGAAAAAGTCCATCAGACAAAAAGCTGCAGCATTCTTTCATTTTTGTCCTGGTCAAAGGTCTTTATCTGTGTCTAGGATGGAAATCTCTCCCTGGAACACAATGGCTTAGATACCATCTTGATTTCTTGTAATCCTCCTGAGGCACAGAGGTGGAACTGCTTATGGTCTCCTGGAGTTAGGGTGGGTCATACCTTCAGTTCCTAGAACAATAGCTTTTATGTGCATGGATTACTAAGCTTATTAGCTATTACTTAAACTAAAATTTTCCAACTCTTGAGTCCCCCATCAAAATGGTGAGTGAATATGTAATTTATCTAAGTAATGCCCAGTCCCCCCTCTGAAGGGCATGTACCATTTTGTACTTTCACCAGTAATGTATGAGTGATACAGTCCCGTCGTCTCGCAGGACCGCGGGTTGTGGATGTTTATCCTATGTCTCCCAAACGAGAGGTGGATAACGAACAATGAACAGATTCATGCGGACTACAGAAATCCGGTGGAGAAAAAAAGGGGATAATGTGGCCAATCTCAAAATGATAAAGAGAGGGCCCTGACCCCTGCCTGGACAGGCTTTTATTGATATTCTAGGTACATTACATCAAGGATGGTCCTTATTTACTATGCACAGGTTCACTTTGCATGGTTACCTTTTACAGATAACAAAGGAAAGAATGTTGCCAATTACTTCAAAGAGAAAGGTCATTTGCAAATGTAAAGGGGAGAAGGCTGAGCCGTTTACACTTATACTTGGGAAGTCCAGCTCAGATCACAGTAAACCTCTGCAGTCTCCATCCCAGGTGAGGGAGTTTTTAGCAAAAGCAAGTTTCAAAGCGGCCTAGGAGCAATGCATGCCTGATTCCCCATGGGAGACCCATCTGTGGATGTCTCCTGCACGCTGAACACTCATCTGTTTTGAGAATCAGAGCTGAGCCACATACGACATTATCACGAGGATAGGTTCCCTATATATGAGAGTATCTGTTGCCCCATGGCCTCACCAACAGAATAGATTGTTGAATGTAGAAATGGTATTTCAATATAGTTTTAATTTGCATTTCTATTACTGTAAAGAAGGTTGAACATTTTTTCTAAGAGTTTAAGATCCACTTGCATTTCTTTTTCTGTGGAATGTCTGCTTCTTTCTTGCCCATTTCTCTATTCTTTTCTTTACTGTTTTTAGAATCTCTTCACAGATCAGGGATAGTTGTTTTGTGTTATAAGTCACAAATATTTTTCTCATTTTTTTATTTTCTAAAATTGAATTTTTACACTGGATAAAACATTTTTATGTAGCCAAAAATCAGTCTTTTCCCTTGTTTCATCTAAACTTTGGATGCCTTGAGAAGCATTCCAATTCTTGTTGTAGAGTAATTTGCTCATATTTGCTGCTAGTAGTGGTATGGTTTCTTTTCTTTCTTTCTTTTTTTTTTGAACATTTTATTTTTTTGCTTGTCTGGATTTATTCTGCTGTGAAGTGTGAGGATCCACTTGCTTTTAATCCAGTCTGCTTTTAATCTTTTTTATGTGTGGTTATCTTGATATCCCAAAAAACATATTTAAAACCCAGCTTATCCTGACAGGTTTTGTAACAGAACCACTGAGTTCTATTGCCTGCTGCTAATAAGAACCATGACTCCCAATGCCAGAGTCTTATGGAAAGAAAAGGAACTATTTATTCAAAAGTTATACAGGTTTAGAATAATGGCAAAATTCTGCCATTAAATCCCACTCCCTTTTAGAAAGAACACCAAAAACCACCCATAAACACACTGTCCTGCCTCCTTGCCAAACCAGGCCAGTCTGAGGTACCACCTCTCAGGAAAAGAAATAGAAGTCTGTAGCTTAGCTGGGCAGATTCCCATCCATATTCTGGCTTCTCCTAGTCATCCATGCTCAGCTAGGCTCTTGCTCTCAATCCAAAACTGCATGATACTTACTTGTGGTGGGCCAGTGGGGGTCCTTCTGCATCCTTTCAAAGCACATGGCCGAGACAGCCTTCTCCACTCCCAAGCCTCATGGTTAAGAGAGAGCATGGCTGCCTCACACTTGGTTTAAATCCTGGCGCAGATCTTCCTTCATAACCCCATTTCTGATTTCTCCCACTCTGGGTTACATCTGCCCTTCCCCGTATCTCCTGCCTTTCTGGGCTGCCATTGTTAGTCTGGGCAGGCAGCCCAGGTGCCACAAGCACTTCTAGCATATGTCTATATGGGTTAGAGTCAGGCCCATCTCCCTGGCACCCTGCTGGCACAGCTATTAACATTACTAAAACATTGGCCACGTTCTTCAGATATGCAAAGTAACTCAATGGCCCTGCTCTGATTATCCTTCCCCCAGTGATGTTAGTGGGGGACTTCCACGTTTTGGGTCTTCTTGGCCTACACCCCATCCTGAACCTCATTCCACACCTATTACAGTTTGAATTGACATCATCATATACTAAATTTGTGTGTGTACATTGGGACTCTTTCTAGGTTTTTCTGTTTTGTTCCATTAGTTTGTTTTCTCATATACAAACCTCACTGTTGAATGATGGAGACTATATAATTTGTTAAAGTGCTTTTTTTTCTTGATTTATCAACTTTAATTATTTATCAACTCCTTGTTAAGAAAGACAAGGCTTTGCCAAATTTACACCTCATTTTTCTTATTCCTCCCCCTACTGTGGGTACTCAGTACTCTTGAGGGCAAGAGGACTAGTTAGGCTTCAGGACTTACACAGAAAATCACCAGCTCACCCCTTCACTCGCCACTTCTTTCTGTTTGTCCTAGTCTGCAGCCAGCCCCATAGAAAAGCAGAAATCTGGGACTTTCTCAGAGAATGTGACACTAATGTGTCTGTTAGCTATGCTGCTCTGATCCAAACCCAGGCTGAGGAAAACAATCTGCCATTGTTAGTTCCTGTGGTCTTTAAGGAAGATTACCTTAAGCAGCATTTCCCAGACACTGCTCCATGGAACACTGGCTTTGCCAGATGGTAACAGGTCTTCACCAACAAAAGGAGTTCCATGATTAACCAAATGTGCACAAGTGCACAGCAAAGGGCCTGAAAGGGAGAGCCTCATAGGAACCAATCTGTTCAACTTGGTTTAAACTAGCCTTGGCTCACAGTCTTCGATGCTGAAAGCTTTACTGACCAGTTTTTACCAGAAGCGCACACAGGAAATCCACTTTTCCATTTGTCACCCAGTGCTATTAGAAAAAAGTCATCTCTTGTGCTGCTCATGGTCCAAAATACTCCACAAAACAAGTGTCTTTCTGAATTTCTGCAGAGGAGTTAGTGAGAACTGGGGTGTTTGTCCCTTTCTGATGAGCAAGCAGGGCCACAAAACTTGTTCCTCTTTTGGCTCAAGGAAACTCTGAGTCAAACTTGATATTCTTCTTTTTGTATTCTTACTGTTTTGCTTTTATTTACTGTATCTTTTGGTAAACCCTCTCAAAAATGTTTTAGGAACAGTCAAGGCCAAAATGTGTTTCAAGGGGAAAGCATGACTAAGAAAACCTGATCAATATGACATTTGGTATTGACAGATGATAATATAATGTCCATGATGATGTAGATTCCACAATACAATCATAGTCTAATCACACATTGTGACAAGTTCCCAGATGTCAAACAATGTTAAGGGGTTTCCACTGTAAGATAATATTTGGCTTTAAAAATCACTACAATGTGCCTTGGTGACATATTGCATGGCAAAAGGAAAAACCTCAGGGAAACTATAGTTTTACATTTCTGTTTCTTGGGGGAATGTGGACTACATTTAACTAAGAGAACAAATAGTTTAGACATTTTTTATTGCAAGATGCAAATTCATTATCAGAGGTGGTTGGCTGTTTCCCTAGGATCCCCTTGAATGTGTTACCACATCTAGCACATACCATACTGTTCTTAGGAAATACTCCCAGTTGGCCATTTTAAAGTTACAGTGCACTATCCTGGCTCATGAGGAAATGAAGGGAAGCTGAAACTGGAGGGAAACCAAGTTCCAGGCTCATACTGCCTGTTACCACTCAGCCAAAAAGCAGAGACAGGGATTGGATTTATAATTGCGCTTTTGTTAGTAACAGAGACTAGCAATCTGAAAAGGTAGCGGGTAAAAGCCCTAACATACACCTTCCTCTTGGACTTTCAGAAGCAAGTTCATGTAGGGTAAACACAGGGATTTCAGAGAGGGAAATTTCTAGGGGAAATACAGACATGCCCTTTCTCTTGGTAGTAAGGGGAGGGGAAGCTTAAAGAGGAATGGCACAGCTTCCTCCCTAGCCCGCTCCCTTTGTTCCAGTGTTATCTCTCTGTTTGTATTAGCATTCCGCTCTTCCCTGACACCTGTGGTTTATGGCCACAGAGGCTGTGATCTCTGGTTAGGGATGAGCGGTATAAACCATTTGCCCTCAAGTGTCCTTGGTTAGGGGAGATAAGGGCTTGTGATTTACCAGCTGGCTGTAAATTGCTCAAACTGTTTGGCCTTGTTTAATTTTCTTGTCTCAGTTTCCCCATTCCATTTGCCTAGGAATTTCCCTACCTTCTTACTATCCAGTCTCAAAGCCAAGAGTGAGGAGGAGGATTCAGACCTGAGGTCTTTAGTAACAAACATCAACAGTCTTTTTCCTTAAAATCCATATTGAGTTATAATTAAACTACTTCTTTCAAGATATTACATCAGGGGAAATGTGGGTTGGAGGATACCTCAACATCTGGCAATATAATACTAGTCAAATAAATTATGGTGGAATAGTACAAAACCAATAAAACTGAATTGTACAAAAATATTTAACAACAGTTTTACTGCCATTTTAAGCACTTGTGAATTTGGAATAATAAATATTTAACGTTTTTATTTTTGTTTTAGGCAACATTTGCCACCATTGGTCAGAGATATTGAAAAAAGGTTAAAATTTATTACTCTGATTTACAAAGAACTAAATAAATCCAAAAAAAAATTAAATACATTTTGCTATTTTGTAAATTTGTAGATTTATATTTCTATCTTTATTAAAGCCTAGAACAACACTAAGACTTTTGAGACACTCTGTGTTTATTGAACAGTGTGGGCCACCAGCAGTCTATCCAGGATATTTCAAATTTTGTAAAGTATTACCTACATGTCTATAGGTTATAGAAAGAAGTCTAGAGAATTATAACTGTGCATATTTACAAAGCAATTTTCTCTTTTATGGGATTTTTTTCCGCTTCTGTGCTTTTCTGGGTTTTCCACATTTTCTATACTTGACATACATAGAATTTTTAATATGGAAGGGAAAAACATGTAAAATGTCCATGGTGCAATGGGTCTGAGGAGACACTTCTGTTTATCTGCCCTTTGTTCTGCCAAACTGAACCAATTTGCTTCAGGTTTGTACCCCACGCTGTCCCCTGCCTCTGACCAGGGCTTGGTAGGGTGAGGGTGCCCATCCACCTGCAACTGAGTGAGCAGGAATGGGTGCGTAGCTAACTCTGACAACAAGACTTGTGGGCAGGTTTGCTGGAAATTTCTTAGAAAAGTGTCTTCACTTTTGAGCAAGAGCTGCAGGAAAAGACAACTGCTTTCTGTTCCTCTGAAGTCTTGACAGCAGGTTGAGAGGACTGGACCGGCAGCTGTCATGGCATGAAGCCAGCTCACAGGGAAGCAACAGGAAGGTGTCAGGAAACGTGTCCAGGGCCTCTGCCAGCGTGGGCCACCTGACTGCTGGCTTCCTGGGCAGGAGACCCAACACCTGTCATGTTCAAGCCAATGTAAAATGGGATATCTGTTTCTTTCATCCCAAAGCATCCCTACAAATATAGGCCCCTTCTGAAATCTGTTGTTGTCCATCATACAAAGTTCTTCAGCCCAACTGGCCAGTGCCAGCATCCAGCCATGCTCACTGGATATGAGACCAGTAAGCAGATGGCAGCTCCCTGGAAAAATAGATTTACTGCCTGGGGCTTAAGGTTTTTCATATGTTTTCTTTTATAAAAAGGGCATTTGTTTTTAATGTACTCAGGGGAAGAGTAAGAAGGCCCAGAGTCACTTTCAGGTGGAACTTTACTGTTTGAGCTTTCTTTTGTACACTAAAATCAGCTAGTCTGATTACAGTCTCATCTGTCGGGAGTGGCAAACAAAGTTCATAGGGTTCTGTATGTCAGCCTGGGTGCTGTGGACCAGCACACACTTACCTGTTCCCAGAAGCTGTCAGGGGAGTGTCACGGTCCCGTCCAGCAGGACTGCGTGTCGTTGTGGAATGCTTGTCCTATATCCCCTGACAAGTGATGAACAAATTCATGCAGACTAAAGAAATCCGGTGGAGAAAAAGGATGGGTGGCCGGTCTCTCAATGATCAAGAGAGAGGGCCTTGACCTCTTGCCTTGACAGGCTTTTATTGACACTCCAGGTCCATTACATTCAGGGTAGTCCTCATTTACTATGCATAGGTTTGTTTTAGACAGTTAACCATTATAGATAGCAAAGAAAAGAATGTTGCTGATCACTTCAAAGATAAAATACAAAGTGGAGAGGAGGCTTAGCTAGTTACACATATACTTTGGAAGTCTAGCCCAAGTCAAAGTAAACTGCTGTCTCCATCTCAGGTGAGGGAGATTTTGCAAGAGCAAGTTTTAAAGCGGCCTAGCTACAATGCAGGCCTGATTCCCCATGGGAGACCTATCCACAGATGTCACCTGCACACCACACATGTTAGGACTGCATTCAGAACCAGAGCTGAGTCACGGGTCACATCACACACAAATACGTTCCCCATAGGGGAGCATTATGGCAAGAAGTAGCTGGTGTGGATGTGCTGGGTACCAGGGCACCCCAGGAGGGACCAAAGCAGCACTCTTCCTGAGGGCAGCCCATGCAAGCTGCTGCCTGGTTGGCCATCCTGAGCTGCCTGGGGCCTGCTCATATTCAGGCACTGCACCCAAGATACGTTCCAGCCAGTGAAGGGCATGTTGAGTCTCTCCATTCCTTTGAGGAGAACAATGTGTTATTAATAATGCAACTGTGCTTGCCTTTGTTGGGAATAGTGCAGCCTGTGCTTGCATGGTGAGCTGTCTCTAGAGTTGTATCAGCCTAAATCCCCAAGGCTTGTCCCTCCAGCTACCTTCAAGTTGCCCTCACCTAAAGAAATGAAGAAAACAAATATTTATCTTTCTCTTGTCTGGCAACATGGACCTACATCATAGTAAAGTCATTTGGGGATTATCCAAATGATAAATTTTTTATATGCATATACTATGTGGGAAACCTGTTCATGCGTGATACGGCCTGTGACTCAGCTCTGGGTCTGAATGCAGTCCAGATTGCGTGTGGTGTGCAGATCACATCTGTGGATAGGTTTCCCGTGGGGAATCAGGCCTGCATTGTACCTAGGCCACTTTGAAACTTGCTCTTGCAAAAACTCCCTCACCCGGGATGGAAACAGCAGAAGTTTACTGTGACTTGTGCTAGACTTCCCAAGCACGAATGTAAACAGCCCAGTCTTCTCTCCTTTACATTTGTAAATGAGCTTTCTCTTTGAAGCAACTGGCGACATTCTTTCCTCTGTTATCTGTAAAAGGTATCCACCCAAGGCAAACCTGTGCATAGTTAATGAGAACCATCCTGGAGTGTCAATAAAAGCCTGTCCAGGCGAGGGGCAGGGGCCCTCTCTCTGTCTGTGGGAGAGTGGCCACTCGGGCCCTCTCTCTGTCTGTGGGAGAGTGGCCACTCGGGCCCTCTCTCTGATGGAGAGAGTGGCCAGGCCGGCCCTCTCTCTTGATCATGGAGAGATTGGCCACCCATCCCTTTTCTCCACCGGATTTCTTTCACCTTGTGAATTTGTTCGTTACTTGTCCGGGGATATAGGACAAGCATTCCACAACAACATGTGGTCCTGCTGGATGGGACCACGACAATACTTCTTGTTTTGAATTTGTGTTAGGTAAATGTCCAACAGAGAGATTCTTGGGTTAATAGTATTGACATTTTATAACTCTACAAGACTGAGGGTTTTTTTTTTTATTTGCTTATTTAATCTTAAGTGAAGAATATGGTAAATTCTACCTTGTTAGTTTATGCCCATATTCCTAATTTATGAGAATTTTTTCTGCTTCTGAACCTGTCATTCACTAAATTAATTATTGACTTGTGTCATCTCATGTTTGAGAAATAAAAATGTTCTTTTGGTTTTGAGACGAAGAACCCAAAACAAGCTTGCTTAGGAAAGGGTCAAGGATAGAACTCTGTGATATGCCCACAAAACCCCCTTCCTCACTGTTCAGGTGATAAAAATCCAGCTGACCGGTCTGTCAGCAGGGCCACATCTCTCCAATTTGTCCAGAAGAAGGAAGTAAAGGACAATCTAATATCACATGGCCAGAACACTTGGCTAATCCTGGACCTCAGTCACAAAGCAAGGGCATCAGTGGGGCCCTGGCCGGATTGCAAGTCTTTAATCTGTGTCATACTCCATGGGACTCCAGTTGCCAACTTAGATTGAAGGTGTTCTTGCTTAGCAAGGCCTTCTAAACCCCTGGGATGTAAATAAAATTTCCATGATAATCTTTACATTTGTATTGTTGCTTTTTTATGTTTAAGTTTTTAATTCATTAGAAGTTTATTTTTGTATATAATGTGAGATAGGGAGTCAATTTTCTTTTTCCCCAGGTGTTAGGCAGTTGTGCTAAGACCTTCCTTTACCAATAATTTAGATAATATTTTAAATATGAATCAAAAAATATTTCCATTAATTTGTTGATCCTTTCCTTTTTATCATCATCATCATTATTATTAAATTTTATATCAAAGGGATGCTAGCTTCGAAAAATAAATTGAGAATACTGCCACATTTCTATAGTTTGAAATAGATTAAATGATGTTAAAATTACCTGAGAACTGGGATTCAGTTATAAAGCCATTTGGTGCCAAGCACCCTTTCAATGATATATTTTTAATTACCTGTTCAGGAACACCTATGGTCATTGATTTATTCAAGATTTCCACTTTTGGTTTAATTTGACAATTCTGTCTTTTGCAAGGCACCCATTTGTTTCCAATATGTTGCCATGGAGTTGTAAGTGGTGCTCTTTTATGCCAGTCTCTCCTGTCCTGTGTCTGTGACTATCTGACTTCCTCATGCTATTCGTGCGCACTTTTGCC
>VMDR010023753.1:0-15404 GCA_007922815.1 Macrotus californicus | reverse complement strand
CCTTTCATGACTTCAAATACTTCTTGCCAGCTCCTTCTTGCCTGCAAGGTTTCTTTTGAGAAATCAGCTGATAGTCTTATGGGAACTCCTTTGTAGGTTACTGTCTCCTTTTCTCTTACTGCTTTTAAGAGTCTCTCTTTATCTTTAACCTTTGGCATTTTAATTGTGATGTGTCTTGGTACACACCATAATTGGGTCCTCTTTGGGTCCAACTTGTTTGGAGTTTCTGTGCTTCCTGGACTTGTATGTCTAGTTCTTTCACCAAATTAGGGAAGTTTTCTTTCATTATTTTTTCAAATAAGTTTTTAATTTTTTGCTCTTCCTCTTCTCTTTCTGGCATCATTAAGATTCAGATGTTGGTATGTTTGGAGATGTCCCAGAGGCTTCTTATTCTATCCTCATTTTTTTGTTTTTTTTGTTTTTTTTTTAAGTCTTTTTCCTTCTTGCTGTTCTGGTTGAATGCTTTTTATTTCCTTATGTTCCAAATCATTGATTTGATACTCGGTTCATTCCCTCCACTGTTGGTTCCCCATAGATTTTTCTTTATTTCACTTAATGTAACCTTCATTTCTGCCTGGGTCTTTTTTATGCTGTTGCCATACTCAGTGAGTTCTTTGAGCGTCCTGATCAGCAGTGTTTTGAACTCTGCATCTGATAGGTTGGCTATCTCTGTTTCATTTAATTATTTTTCTGGAGTTTTGTTCTGTTCTTTCAATTGGTACATATTTCTTTGTCTTCTCAATTTGGCAGCATCCCGTGTTTGGCTCTGTGTTTTAGGTAGAGCTGCTTTGACTCTCTCTCTTAGTAGTGTGGCCTATTGTAAAGAGAGGACCTGTAAATTGTGCAGGATGAAGCCTTAGGTGATCGCCAGGGCAGGGCCACCCGTTTCACCACTCTGTGGCTCTGTGTGGGGGAAGGCCCAGAGAGAGGACAATGCTGCTGCCTGGCCTCTGTACCTTTGCCTGGAAGGAAGCTGTATTCCAGCACTCGCCCTGTTTCCAGTCTCCTCATATTCTCCCCGTTTGCCATTTGTGCCCTTTCAGCTATTGCCCTGGTGCTGAATCTCAGAGGGGGTGGGTCTGTGTAAGGCCTAAACCATGTGGGCCCTTTAAGAGGTGTCTCCTGATAATCTGGCAGTTTCTTCCACCACCCAACCCCCACTGGTTTTTACAACCAGAAGTTATGGGGATTTATCTTCCTGGCACTTGGAACCCTGGGCTGCTGGATGGTCTGGTTTGGGGCTGGGATCCCTCGCTCCCGAGGTATCACTCCCAATTTTTATTCACCTCATGTGAATGTAGGACCTTCCGTTCTGCCCCTTCTTTGTGTCACTCCCACAGTGCTGCACCTTTCTACCTCTCTCTGCCTCTCCGCTCCGCCCCTTCTGCCCATCTGGATGAATGTGGCTTCTTTAAATCCTTGGTTGTCGGACTTCTCTACAGCTCTGTTTTCTGGTGGTTCCAGGTGATATTCATTTTGTAGTCTAGATGTAATGTTTTTGGTGGTTGTGTGAGGAAGCAGAGCATGTTTACCTACATCTCCATGTTAACTGGAAGTCCAGACTGGCAAACATTTCTTAAGCCCCGCCTGGGGTCACCACTTGCTTTGGCTCCCACAGCTAGAGAGACAGAAAGCTAGGATTTGTACCTAGGCAGCAGCTGGACTCCAGAATGCACACTTTTAGATTTTTTAAATATAATTTTCTTAAGTAGTTCTTCCACATATATTGAACACTATATCAGTGGTGCTATAGTTTTTGCTTCAACCATCAAAAATGATTTAGGAAATGCATGAGAAGTATAATAGTCTATTTGCCCCTATTTTTACCCATTCTGGTGTTCTCTTTTCCTTTTTGAAGTTCCAGGCTTTCTTCTGTTATTATTTCCTTTATGTATAGAGAACTTTCTTTAGGCTGGGCTTACTAAAAGGATGGGCTTACTAGCAACAAACTCTCTTCGTCTTTGTCTGAGAATGTCTTTATTTCTCCTTTATTCTTTAAAGATATTTTTGCTGGATATAAAAATGGTGGTTGACATTTCTGCTCTTTCAAAACCCAACAAGTGTTATGCCATGTCTCTCTGGCTTCCATGGTCTCAAATGAGAAATCTGCTGTCATTCATGTGTGTCCAATCCATGGCCCGTGGGCCGTGTGTGGCCCAGGATGGCTGTAAACGCGGCCCAACACAAAATCGTAAATTTATTTAAAACCTTTTTTTTTTCCTCACCAGTTTTCATTAGTGTTTGCATATTTAATGTGTGGCCCAAGAAAATGCTTCTTCTTCCAGTGTGGCCCAGAGATGCCAAAAGTTTGGACACCCCTTATATTGTTTATAGTATAAATAATCATTATTTCTCTCTGTCTGCTTCCAAGATTTGGATGGGGTGGGTATTTTTAGCTTTTAAAAGTTTAATTTTGATGTATCTTGGCATGGATTTCACCCCATTTGGGTTTATTCAAGTTGGTTTTCACTCAGCCTCTGAAGCCTGTAGACTTATGGCTCAACCACACTGATAGCGTCCCAGCAAAAGCAGGCACCACCTCCCATTGCCCCATTGCCTCCAAGGGTGAGCATGACCTCAGTCTCCCCCAGTGGGGAAGTGGAGGGCTGACTCACACTGTTTTGCTGCAGAGTTGGTAGAGAAGCTCAGTCCCTTGCTGGACCCCACTGGCACCAGGGACAGCGAGGAAAGGAATGAGAGTGCTAGTTATCCCTGCCTCCCACCCCTTCTGCCTCTTTGATCCAAGTTAAGGGTGAGGCTCACCTAGTTACTGAAGTCCACTGACACTACCCTGACAGGAAAATTGGAGCACTGCCTGCTTCCACTGAGCAGAGGATACGAGATCATCTACCCACTCAGCCCACCAACGTCACCCAGTGGGAGAATTAGAGCATAACCTGCCTCCACCCAGTTGGCGAGGGAAGGTTAGATCTCTGCTGAGCCCTACTGAGCAGGGGAATTAGAGTGATACCTCTAGCTTCTGTGGAGTGGTAGGTTGTAGAAGGGCTTCAGCTCCCTGTTTGGCCCCACTAAAACTCCAGGGTGTAGTTTTTCCACTATTGTATGGCTGGAGTAGGGTGCATATTGCCAAAAGGTTTCTGTTGTTAGGTCACCCCTTTCTCAGTCTTTTTGGCTGTAGAAAGCAGGCTTTTCTTGAAGATTTTGGGGGGGTCTGTGCCTGTGGGCAATTCCAGGTTGGAGGCTCACGTAGAGCCTTGTCTGGAATATAAAGAGGCAATAAAGAAACTTGGGGGACCCACCACTGTATTGTTCCTCCAGCCGAGGACCCTAGGGAGTCTGTCTTCTCCAGAATCTTCTTATGTGTGTTTGTTGTGCTACATCCATGGTCTTTTTGTTGTAAGAGGGAAGGGCTGGGATGAATGGGGCTACTTTTCCTCTTGGCTGGAACTGGAAGTCTGACTATACCTGGCATGTTCAGGACTGGTCAGATATGTTCCAAAAGTCCTACAGTTCATTTTGGGGTGACAGGCAATCTCAAAGCTCCCTGCTGATCAACTGGTTGAAGAAGCTTCTGAAAGACAGAGCAGCAACCTTGCCAAAAGTTTGCAGTGACACGCAGAGAAAGTTGTTATTGCTTTAAACCTGCCTCTGCCACAGATTTCAACTGAATGATGATCCAGGAACCCTGCACACTGGGCCAGCTTCACACACAGACTACAGCTTTCCAGGGCACAGCCCACTTCCCATGTTGGACAGATAACATTTGCTCATTATTATTTACTACTCAGTAGGCTACCCAAGGCACTTAAAAAATACCCACAAGCACTGTACATAAGCCACCATTTCTAGATCCTAAATTCTAACATTTCGTAACTGTGGCTTTTTAAGACATTGTCTTCAAAGGCCCTTTATGAAGCATAACACACATAAGGCACCACGGCTGCACCCAAGCAGGCTGGAGCAGCGTGCGTGCTTAATTTAAACCAGCTTTCCAGGGAATGTGGTGTGAAGACGCCGAATCAATAAGATGCCCACTGGAAAGGAAGACTTTGATACGCTGCAAGGAACAGTGACTTTTATCCCCGATTTCTGACATCTCTTTTGACATGAAGTTTTTAAACATCTGTTTCTGAAGCCGAGCAGGAAATCGCTAAGCAGCCATAATTCTTTGGTTGTGTCACATGGCAACTACAGGCTGTCTGCACTTTTTAAAATCCTACCGGGAAATCTTTCTTTTTCCTTTTAAACTAGTTCAAAGCAGAGCATTTAATGGGCATTTATATGTAGGGAGAGTTTTGAGAGGCCACTTTTACAAATGGTGTCATGAGATGAGTCATGGTCAAGGGTGTGATTCTGCTTTCAGCAGGGTTAGGAAGGGCTGCTTTATTAGCAAGCCCGGGTGGGGGTGGGGAGCCACCTGGTTCTGCCTCATCTCACAGAAAAAGCAAATTGCAAATGTATTTGTCAGGTACCTCCCTTCTGGGCACCTCTTTGAAGTGAGAATAACTGCTCTGGCCCTTTGTTTGATTGAATGGCTTCTGGAACTGTTTCCAGTGGCTTTGACAGAGGCTCGGTGCTGTGGATTAGACAGAGAGGGGGTGTGTGGGGGGGGGGGCGGCGCTGTGCGTGTGTCTCTGCAGTAGAGGGAGGTCAAGGTAGGCTTTCTTTTCTTGATGAAATATATGAGGTGCCATATGGTGGAGCAACCTGAGAATACCAGGTATGCCCACATCAGAATCTAATGTGCTGTTACCATGGAGACCAGAGCTCCCTCAGCATTGTAGGGCCTCTATTTCCCTTCTGAGGAGCTTACTTTTCTAATAGGAGCAGGTGCTTTGACATACAAAAGAAGTAAGCCTTGAAGGCAAGACTTTAGCAATTTTTAATTTCTTTTGCTTTGATTGTTGCTGGAGAGTTTTTTCCCTCTTTGCTCCTGGCTCTTATCTGAGCTAAGGCCTTGGCAAACTAACAATAATAATAGCAACGTTTATTCAGATGGAACCTTGTGTTATGCATACCACACCACTCTTTGGAGTGTTTTATCTATACTCGATGGACAAGAAAAGCAAGGCTTCAAGGCAATAGGATATTTTCCCAAAGCCATAAATCTCATGAATAGCTGCCAAGTTAGAACCTGAACCCAGACCCATCTGACTTCAGCCTGTGCACTTAACTTCCTGCAAAAGGGTGATGAGGTCATTATATCTGGAGTATGTCTTTTCAAAGGATCATCAAAGACTTTTGTCTTATCTGGGCTTTTCTGAATAAACCCACAAAGTAATCAGAGATGGGAATGGATCAAACTGAGAAGCAAAAGGAAGTTCCTGCTCTAAAAGAGCCAAGCAGCGACTTCCTGACAGGCTGTGCCACGACCCATGGAGAACGAGTGGCTAAGGTGCGCTGAGCATCTGCACGTGTCATTCATTCTTTCACCCAACACATCGCGAGACCTACCGCATGCCGAGCACTGTTCTAAGTACCGTGGGCAAACAAAACAAACCAAACAGGCTAAGCTCCCGAACCTGTGGGGACTCCCTGGACTCCCGAGTTTGTGTGTGTGTCAGGCACTTGGTCCTGTGAACTCAGAAAGGAATAAAACATGATCCTTACCCTGGAGTTGGCAAGTAAGGCACCGAGACAGAAGCACGAATAAACTAAGTGTAAGGCAGAGATGAGTACTCGACTCCGGAGAGGCACAGAGTGCTGTGGACAGTAGTAGATCACGGGGGGAGCGTGAGGGTTCCAAGGGTTTCCTCACTAGCTTCAGATGACTGTAACCCCCTCAAGACATCCCAGATCCACTGGCCTTCCTGGAGGTCCTCTGGGAGCCTCATGACAAACTTCTGAGGAGCTGGAACCCCTCAGGTGGCACATACTACCACAGGCCTATGCATATAGTGACCATTACACCAGGCCTCCCTAACTGGTCCATCAGGCTCTTGGTATGAAGCATAGGACTTGACATCTGTTCTGAGCTCATTTCACTTCTTGATGTTTCATTTTGCTCATTGCAGCTCTTCCTTCCACCTACTGCACTCTTTTTCAATCTTGTTTCGACAATCTTAAATATAACCTGACCTCCCCAGCTTTGGGTCATCTAGAAATTTGTTATCTTTATCTTCACCTTACATTAAAGCACTTGAAGAACAGGGTCCAGTACAAGGCCCTATACCGTGGTGTTAAAGCTCTTTCCAGTCCAGCATAGGTCCATCCTCCAATGCAGTCAGCCAAGGACCCACATAACAATCGTCCAGGTTACATTTTGCTACCTTGTCCATCAGAGCATCATGGCAGACACTGCCAAATGCCTTGGCAAAGATCCTTCTCCATCCCCAGGACGGATGGACAGACAGACAGATGCCTGTGTGGGTGCACACACACATACACACTCACCTCTATCTTAATGGAAGGTTGGGGTGATTGCACTTGCTTTGAAATTGAACATGCAGGATGAGCACATCAACGCCTGGCTCCAGCCATGTCAGTGAGTTCAAGCCCGCTGTTTACACCTGGGACGGGCTGCAACAGTGCCCAGCTGTCAGTCATACACAAGTGAAATGTTACAGCGGCCTCACTTTCCTTTATTAATCTTCTAGTAGAGGTACATGCTATCAGAGTAATACATAAATAGAGGTCAGTTTTGGCATTAAATAAAACTTACAGCAAAGTAAACCTAATACATGTTAATAAAATGGATAACCATGATTGTGCTCTCTGGTAATTATATAGGAATGATAAGACACTCACAACCACTGAAATAACTTTCTTACACAGTAAAAAAAAAAATTCCTGGGGAGTGAGAACTGGGTAAAGAGAGGCCTTAAAAAAAGGAAGAAGGGATGAGGGGGAGAGAATAGGGCTCTCTAATAAGATCCAGTCTAGGGATGGGGTTTGCTCTCCTTTAAGCGCAACATTTCCAAGGTCTGCAGTTTCCAGTCTTCACCCATGGCTGAATTTATGAGCTAAGAATTTGAGTAGGGAGAAAAAAACTAAGAATATTTATTCAGTTCTTCCTAGAGAATAGATACTAAAGAATTCTAAAAATCAAAAATCTACTAGCCCTGGTTCTAGGGAGTATTACCAGGTAAAAAGGTAGTGCCTCCCTCTCACACGGCAGGCGACAGGAGGAAGGCAGGCTTTCCCCGGCAAGCAAGTGTTCCTTACCAGGAGGCAAGAAACTACATGATTCCATTTGAATTACCTAGGAAGCTTATTGAAAGTTCAGACTCCTAGATCACTTCAAAACCTACCACATAATGGATTTCAAGAGAGGGGTTTAGGCGTGTGTATCTTTAAAAGCTCCCCAAGTGTCCTGCTAATCACCCTAGTTGATTACCTAGAAACTTTCTGTATATCTTGTACCTTAGGGTAATTAGGAATCGCAGGTAACGAGAGGAAAGACTGGGGAAAGTGAGCTGAAGAAGTGGAATCTGCAAACGCGCCGCCTTGTCTGTGTGTGCAACGGAGTTTAATCCAACTGCTCTCCTAACACCTGTCGCTTAGGGAACAGGTGCTCTGACTGAGTTCCCTAAGTCAGTCCCTCTCTGACTGAGGTGGGGGGATTGTTCTGATGCAATACAGAGAAGGTTTAGTGGTATATTAAAACATGATGCTCTAGCAAACCTACAGGTCCTGGGCACTTGACGTGCAGGAAGATGTTCTAGGAGGTGAGAGAAGTGAAAAAACAGAAAGAGGACTTCCCAAAATTTAGTTGGACTGATCTTGCCTCCAGTCACCAGATGCAAAGCGGTTTTCAGTGAACTCCTTTCAGGTGTGCCGCCCCCCTCCTCTCCCCTCCCGCTGCCACGGGCTAACAGCGGAAACTGTCCAGGGAAGGGGTGCTTTCTCCCCCGTGGGCCCCCCATACGTGCCACCTAACCTCAACCATGCTGGCAGCTCTATGAGAAATCCCCTGTGAGTGACCAACGTTGTCTAAAACATCGACAAATGCAAACAAGTATTTAAATTGTGGTCACAGATGTAAGAGATTGTCAAATGGGAAGTGTGACCGTTACCCGAGAACTGGGTGTCCATCCATCATGGGTGTTTGCCTGTGAGCTCCGTGGGAGAAGAGGGATTACTCTGCGCATTCAGGCTGTCCAGGGCACAGCAGTCGCCCTGCCGCTGTCCTTTAGAACCTTATTTGTAAGCCTCTCACGTGGTAAGCTAGCCGTCTGCTCCCTCAAGCATTGGCAGCTCCAGTTTTGCCTCTTCCTGTTGTCTCCCAACCACAGTCCTCCACATGGATCCCTTCTAGTAACTTCCATCTATTTTATCACTTTTTCATTGGTCACTGACCTTGGAATTTGAAATCTCTGAAAACCAGAAGTGAGGTGCTGGGCAAGGTCAGGGGCTGAATAAAAGTTACTCACATTTCCCACAGAAGTGCTGTGTTTTGTTACTTTTTATCAGTTGAGCACCGTGAGGACATCAGGAGCCCGCGGAATGCCCACTGAATAGCTCTCACTCTGTTTAACATCTCCAGTATTGAGTTGTCCACCTACTGTCTGCACACAGGTGATTTTTAAAGCAAATCCACATGAGGTGCACGCTGCTATAAAACAGAGATGCGTGGCCTGCCTTGGCAGGGGCTGTGACTTACTCTAGAACAGCTCCCAGTGTAGCTGATGTTACACGATGAACTTAAATCTGTTGCCTCTAATACAAATGTGGCTGGAACAAAACTGATAGAAAACGAGCCAGTTTTGCTCCCAAGTTTGACCGCTCAGGTTCTGCTTTATTTCTGTCTCCCAAAAGGGGTATAACTTAACAAACAAGTGTTTTCTTCTATGACGAGCAAAGCAGCAATCTGCTTTGAAGAGAGAACTGGAGTGGGGTGATCTTGAGCAACTCCCCTCGCTAGGTCTCAGTTCCTCTACCAGAAAAGTAAGATCCCTAAATGTCTGCCTGGCCTAGAGCTCCCCGGCCTTCCAATTCTGTAGGAAATTTCAATCCTGTCCCTGGAGCCAGGTTGTCACCTTTGAAATCTCACAGTTCTCCACTCAGAGAGGTCATCCCCCTGGGCCAGGCTTTGTATGTACATATGTATGTATATGTATATGTATATGTATATGTATATGTATATATGTATATGTATACATACATATGGTTGTTCCTCTAAATGAAAACACAGTATTTAAAATTTTTTCACAGAACACATGAATTCTATAGCTCAAGATGAGAAACTGGATTACATGGTCTAAGGTCCCTTTTAGCTCTGAAATAGATCCATCCTAAAGCGTGACCTGGTCTGGACACGAAGCTCCTCACCATTTCACAGGGAACACTATACCCATAGGTGGCATATATCAACTTGGTGCAGCAAATTAGGGCAGAAAACAGATTAATTTTCCACGGAACCTGACAGGATAATTTAGGTAGGGTGAACATGGTTGTAAGGCAAACCTGCCCCTACGTATCAGGCTTTGTTCAGAGTGATGTATTGTTATATGTGTGTCAATTTAAGAGAAAAAAATCAGAGATTAGATTTACAATCTGTGAACACAGTCAAAATAAAGAGCTCAGACCTATTTTTCCATTCTTCTATAGCCTGAGGGAAATAGCTAAAAGAAATTAATATTAAGTGTAATGCAAAAATAGGTTATGAATTTCAATCTGAAATGTGTAAACTTCACTTTCAACTGCGAATGGGGACGCGCCTCTGATTTAAGAAGTAGGCTTGTTCATATGCAGACAAATTCAATCTTCTAGACAGCTCCAGGATGGGCTAACAGACTGCACGTGGGCCTGGAAAACGGCAGGGGTTCCACACACCGAGGAGACACTGTGACAGCAGAGGTGAGCCATCAGCGCGGCACGTGGAGGTGACACCACTGGGGGAGCAGGGCCGCCGAGTCTGGGCAGCCACATCCTGAGAAAGCCAGTAAAGCTTATCCACAGCTCGATGCCCAGTCAGCACAATGAGGTAGCTTGAGGCTACAAGAAGGAAAGGAAATGAGGTTTTGTGTTTGTTTAGACCACGGCCACAGACCAGACATCCAATGTTGCTCTGGGCATTCTGCTTAGGAGCTGATTTCAAGCCCAAGTTTGGCCTCATCCTGCAGAGGATGTGTGTCCTCATGTCAGTGTTCTTCAGGACAGCTCCGCTTACAGGGTCACAAAGAAAGGAGAGCTTGTATAACTGCAGTCTCACTGTCCACTGGGCACGTGAGCGTCTGCAATTTACAGAGTTGGGGGTGGGGGGAGGGAGTGCTCTCTGCCCTCACTGGGCTCGCCGCCTGAAGAAACAGCTGTAAAAGAACTCGCTCCAGTAAAAGGCAGCCACAACTCTGACACAAGTCACCAGGGCGGTGGCGGCTGTTTATCTGAACTAGTTAGTATTCCCTCTTGCCAGCTGGCAGGCTCCTATTCGTGCTTCAGAATATGGCCGACATCACCTCCTCTGGGGAGCCCTCTTTGCCCTTCCCTCCCCTACACCACTGCTCAGCCACATACCCACTGTTAGCACACAGGGTGGGGCAAAGTAGTTCACAGTTTTTCGTATGGGAAATACTACAATAATTAATAAATAACCATACAAGAATAAACTGCATTTCCCATACTCACAACTTAAACCTACTTTTGCTCCACCCTGCAGTAATCTTCCGTGGCTTGTTTCAGGGATCTCTCTACCAGGATGAGGTCCCCTCAAGGCAGGGGACAGGCCTGGAATCTGCTGAGCTTTATAAACTGACTTTATACAGGTCTAAATAATAGACCTACATAGATGAATATTTGTATAAGATTCAAATTAGAATACATGGAAAAACAAGTTCTGGCTAGTCCTTCCAGACCCCCTTCTGGCACAATCTGCCATGGATTACACAGAAAACTTCCTTATGCAGAAAACCCAGGAACCTCTCCGTTACAGAACCCGAGACCCTGATATCATGCAAAGCTTGCTCTTTCTTGCGAAAAGCAAATGGGACTAACAGAAGTATACCTAGTCTGCGCTTCTGAAGGTATACAAAGCTGTGTGATCCTGCAGTCACACAGCAGATGTACAAATACCTGCAATAAGATAGCGTACAGTTTGTAAATTCCCTATTTAAAGCATCTCTTTTTTGAGAAATTGTGCTTGCGTTTTTGTTTCTATTGTAAAGAGGGAGAAGTTTGATCCTTAGTGTACAGATGAGGCAAGAGAGGTCTAATTGGGTGCTTCCACCAAGCTCCATATTTGGTTCAGGGAAGGTGCTAAAACAAGTGAGAACAGAACCCCACCTTATTCCTGCCTCTCCTTCCTTTGCTGGAACCACGGCCACACAGCTCCCTCCACCACTTGGCACAACACTTCTGGGTGCACGTGTCTGTCACGGCTGCCACGAAAGCCGTGCCAGTTCTGGGGTTCAGAGCTTTCTGGGCAATCGAAGAGCCACACCTTCGGCAAAAGGCTGAAAGTTGCATGGGTACTGCCTAGACATAGCTCAGACTGAATGGACACTTTGGTCTGTTTCTTTTTCTAAAATTTTTTAATCGTTGTTCAATTACAGTTGTCCCCATTTTCCCCAATTACTCTCCCCTGCACTGCCCATCCCCCTCCCACATTTAAGCCCCCCACCACTGTCCTTGTCCATGGGTCCTTTATACATTTTCCTTGACCCTTCCCCTTCTTTTCCCCATTATCCCTCTTCCTCCTCCCCTCTGGTCACTGTCAGTTTGTTATTACAATGTCTCTGGTTATATTTTGCTCGCTTACTGGTTTTGTTGATTAGGTTCCACTTATAGGTGAGATCACATGGTATTTGTCCTTCACTGCCTGGCTTATTTCACTTAGCATAATGCTCTCCAGTTCCATCCACAATGTCGCAAAGGGTAGGAGCTCCTTTTCTTTCTGCTGCATAGAACGCCATTGTGTAAATGTAGCAGTTATTTTTATCATTTATTGATGGGCACTTAGGCTGTTTCCAGTTTGACTACTGTAAATAACGCTGCTATGAACGTTGGGGTGCATAGGTTCTTTTGAATTGGTGTTTCAGGATTCTTAGGGTACAATCCCAGCAGTGGGATTGCCAGGTCAAAAGGCAGTGGCAGTTGCTTTTTTAGTTTTTTGAGGACGTTCCATACTGTTCTCCACAGTGGCTGTACCAGTCTGCAATCCCATCAACAGTGCACTAGGGTTCCCTTTCTCCACAACCTCGCCAGCACTTGTTGATTTGTTTATGATGGCCATTCTGTCATGAAGTGGTATCTCATGGTGGTTTTAATTTGCCATCTCTCTGATGGCTAGTGATGCTGAGCATCTTTTCATATGTCTCTGGGCCCTCTGTATGTCCTCCTCGGAGAGGTGTCTGTTCAGGTCCTTTGTCCATTTTTTAATTGGGTTGTTTATCTTTCTGGTGTGGAGTCATGTGAGTTCTTTATAGATTTTGGAGATCAAACCCTTGCCCGAGGTATCATTGGCAAATATATTTTCCTATATGGTTAGTTCCCTTTCCATTTTGCTGGTATTTTCCTTAGCTGTGCAGAAGCTTTTTATTTTGATGAAGTCCCATTTGTTTATTCTTTCGTTTACATCCCTTGCTCTAGGGGACATATTGGTGAAAATATTGCTGTGTGGAATATCTGAGATTTTCCTGCCCATGTTCTCCTCTAGGATTTTTATGGTGTAGCTACTTACATTTAAGTCTTTTATCCATCTTGAGTTTATTTTTGTGTATGGTGTAAGTTGGTGGTCAAGTTTCATTTTTTTGCATGTAGCTGTCCAGCTCTCCCAACACCATTTGTTGAAGAGGCTATTTTTACTGCATTTTATGCTTTTGCCCCCCTTGTTGAATGTTAATTGACCACACAGACATGAGCATTCTGGTGGTCTATGATTTGTTACATTGCAATAAAAGAGAAGACTGCCCCCTAATTTTGGCAGATCCAAAACCCCTTGAGTCAAAAATGAGTCACTGCAAATGACACCACCCCTATTCTGGACGCCTGGCAGGGGGCTGGAATATTACCCACCATTGCACCTATGAATTTCGGAGGGACTGACAATGAGAACTGCTTTATTTGCAGAAGGGAAGGAAAAAACTCACACAAGATTAAAATAGCTAACCTGTGATACGTTGATAAACTGGCTCTCCAAGGGGGCTGTGTGCAGGAAGCCTTGACGTGTAGTGTGCTGATTCCAGGGTGCACCTACTCTATGGCCAATTCCGAGCTATCTGTGCTTCAAAGACTGACATCACTCCTGAGTGTCAAGACCAGGCCGTGGGAAAGCCCGCTCTAGCACCCAGTGCAGCTACCATTTACCGAGGCTTTATTATGGAGCCAGAAAATGGTGTGCACTATCAACTCAGTATCTCATTTCATCTTCCCAACAGTTCTATAAGGAAGGTACTATTATCCTCCCCACTTAAGGCGAGATAGCAGGCAGAGAGAGGGTAAGTCACTTGCCCAAAGTCACCCAGCTTGGAAGTGGTTGAGCTGGAGGAGAATCCAGGTTTCTGACCATACAGAGCTGAAGTTCTCACAGAACCATAATGCCTCTCATACGGCCCAACCAACAGACCCCTTGTTCAAATAGCTATCAGACTGCAAGCCAAAGAGCAGGAATGATGCTGTGACCAGAGTACACACAGTCCAAGTCAGACCAAACATCAGGGTTCAGGTCCATCCTCTCCAGTCAGTCACATAATACCGCCCCCCTTCCAGGCTGACTCTCACCTGTTAATAACGGAGTCTCGGCTCCACTCATCTAACCCAAGGGCTCTCTCCTCCTGCTGCAGGGACAAGGAGTCGTCAGCAAGCACCAATACTACGTTACGTGGCTGACGGCTGCCTGAATGTCCCACCCACTGCCAGGAGAGGTGTACGACCTGGGGGCTCCCCAGGCAACGTCCTGAACATATGCCGGAGACTGCTGTGGACACAGGCATAGGGATCACCGAAACTGAAGAGGAAGAAGTGGACAGCGACACATTTTGATCCGATCTACACGTCAGGACCTTAAGACTGAGGAGAAATGAAAACCCACAAAAGGAATTCAGTTGGTCCTATGTCATTCAAGACGAGGCCGTCCAGACTCAGCAGAACCAGAAAACAGGCCAGGGATGGACTGAGATCGGAGATCGACTGGGGGCATGAGGCTCAGGGACGCAGGAGATGGGCAAGCTCTCAGTCTCTGACCCGAGGATTTGTTTGTTTTTCCTCATTTTGTTCCCAAAAACAGTGAGTCTCTCACCAAAAACTCTAATATGTGCAACTTAAACTTGAAACCGTTTTTCTGTGTTTGAAATCTTCCAAGTGAAGAGGTTCCATGAGTTTTGAAACTATTCATATAAAATGCACCTTCCAACTAATTCGTCAGAACTGACATCAAGGAAGATGTAAATTTAAACTCAAAAGTTAAACAAAAACTTCTGCAGAATTAGTGGGAATGATTAAAAATGATTTATAATTGTAGCCAATAATTTCTTTCTTCCACCTGGACCCATATACTTTTATGAAGTAACTTTCTCACCTACAACAGTCACTAAAACTAAGCACTAAAATAAACTAAATCACTATACCTAGTTAGCCCAAGGTTATATTAAATCTCAATACAAATATTATTCAAAATTTTTCAAGGGCATTTTGTACCAATGAAATTATTTTTCAGTGTTTTCATATCAGTCGTCTTTAAATTTTCTACATTTGTGAACACTTTTATAAATGACATACAAGTACTACTGTAAATTATGAACATGCTGTAAACTATCAATATGGTAACACTGTAAAACTCACAGCGCGTCACTGACGGAGAGGCATCACCACAGAAGTTCGCGGAGCACTGTCCAGGCTGCAGTGACAATGACCAGCACAGTCCTGCCCTGTGCATGAAGAGACATGAATGAGGTCAAGAGCCAAGATGGACTTTTAGGCCAAGGGCTTTTGGGAGACAGACCCAAGTGCAGACATTGACTTGATTTCTATAAATACTGCTTTATAAAAAACCTTAATAATTTTGTGAGCATGTTTTCCCATGTAAAATAAAGTATTTTACAAAAAAAAATAAAGTAAAAGGTTAAAAGTTGCCTTCATAGAAGAGGTCTTCCTATTAGATTTGAATAAAGAAAAATTAGCTGTTAATTTTTAAAAGGAATTCATCTATCATAAAAGCTCTTTCTAAAACATTGAGTCCATTTATGGAACTGGCAAATATATTTAAAAAATTGGTGTATCTTGAAAAGTACAGAAAAGATGTTTTCATTGCTTAATAATCCTACAGTCAAAAATTCAAGGAAAAAATGATAGTTTTCATCAAGAATAAAAACTGAAGAGGTTATTTCTTGTGATTATCAAATATGTATTTCACAGAATTCTGTAATGAGAACCCAAGGAAACTATTCACGTTTTTAACGTATTTCTGATCTTTAATGTGAGTATTCCCGAACACAGTTGCTAGCTGCCTTGGGCAAACTCCGTTCCTTTGTTGCTGTTCCTGCAGATCTTCTCCGAGTCTCCGTGGTGTG
>VMDR010023752.1:0-15410 GCA_007922815.1 Macrotus californicus | reverse complement strand
ACCATAGGGTAATTTGTTTATAAGAATGAACTAAATTACTGCCAATTCTCAGTTCTGTTCAATTTGTACATATAGTAGATGCACAACAAATGACTGAGTTGAGTTGAAGTTCACTATAAATTTCTTGAGTGCCTCTTGAATTAAACGTAACTTTAGTTATTTTTGATCATCTATTTTACTTATTTTTGATGATCTATTGATCATCGTTATCAAGTTCTTTTAAAATTGGCAGTTCACATATGGAAATAGTAACTTTAATTGGAATATGACTATATCTCATTTCCTAACCATGCTGGATAATAGAAAACTTACTGTACTTGGATGCTTGGATATTATATTCTCCAACAATAACATTATAATAATTAAAGTGACAGAGCAGTGACTATGTTTGTAATTTGTCAAGTTCTAATAATTTAGTAAGTTGTTTTTTACCATGTTGCCTTATTCTAGCTAGTCACAAATATGTATTTTTCCCTTATTTTATGGATGTCCTGATGAACAGTGAGTTTTCATAAGTAGGTCAGACTTTATACTTAGATGGTAGTTTTCAGTATCCAGTGTATTTTTTGGCCGCTTGACACCTATTAGACCAAGAATGAATGTACAATATTCCAAATAAGAGCTTCTTCAGGTAAGCAAAAAATAATAGTGATTCAAAGTGAAAGTGACGTAATGGGTCTTTCAGCTGCAGGTTCCCATCTTCAATAATTTTCTGTTTTCAGGGAATAGTATGTTTTCATGTAAAACTTACGCTATTTTGATTGTTTAGGAATAAGTATGCTCACTCCAGATTGACTGAAACCTTGTTTCTCCTGCAGATCTAGGTCTTAATTCCTTTCTTACTTTTTGTTCTGTTTTAACGGCACTGTGAAATGTTTCTCTCTTGGTTTCGGTCACCATCATCATACTCTTAATGTAGACAGATTCCGTTGCAGGCACTGTATATATTGTTTCGATATCTGAGTCCTTTCTCTTCACCATGCTTAATCTCTTTCAGAGCAGAGAAAGGAAGCAGAAAGGTTAGCTTCCGTGTAAAATTAGGTGCCTCTTGAGTTCATATATGAGGGGAAACTGCCCCCCAAGTGGAATTGATTTACTAGAAGTTGGGTATTTCTTCTGACATGTTTAAACTTCAGTCACCTTCAAAGTGCTCTCTACTTGATGCAGTGCACCTATTGAGACGTTTCCATTGCTCAGAACAGTTTTGAACTTGTCAATTTTAATGCCTTTTAGTGCTTCTGCTGTTTTTTGTTTCACCTCCTCTTCCACATCAGCAAAACGTTTCCCTTTGAGGACTTTTTTCATCAGGTAGAACAAAAACAGTCACTCAGGGTGAGATTGGGTGAATAGGGAGGGTGGGGCACAGGGGTTATGCCATGTTTTGGTCAAAAACTGCTGAATGCTTAGTGCAGTGTGGGCAAGTGTGCTCGTAAACCCCCATTATGAAATAGGCAAATTTGTTGAGAGAATCTTCAAAAAAATTCACTGAAGCTGAATGCAGCCTCTCACAACGACGCCAGCTGGTACACTGATGCAGATGAGTTCCTGGAACACTCACCTAGCATTGGAAGCCTGTACTACAAGGGGCCCACCCTCCAGAAGATAATTCTGTTTTTTGGGAGTCCCCCTCATATTAGTGGGCAAATTTAAGATTCTAGCTAGATTTTAGCTAAAAAAAAGTTCCCTGACAAATGCATGTCTCCTCTTTTCCAGTCCTCAAAGGATGGGATATCCCCAAGGCTTACTTTTTAGTGTTACTATCTGGATATTCTTAGCTCACCTCAGAGATAATGCAGTATGTCCAAAATTAAGAGAGATCCTTGTCTTGCCAAGGGATTTATTTTACAAACTTTGTAGTGTTCTCTGCACCTAGGTACCTAGACTTGAAGCAGTCACTCAAGATATGTCACGTAACACATTTCCTGCACCCATCAACTCACCTTGTTAAATGCTTCCTCAAACGTCCTTTGTATCAGTGGTTCCTGTGGTTGCCACCCTAACCAGTGTCACAGAACCAGATACCTGGATAGACTGACTAATTCCTTCAACAAACATTTGTTGAGTGCCTACCAGGTGCTAGGCATCATGCTAGTGTGGGAATTCATAAGGATGAATAATGTACTCACTGCACTGGAGGATCCAAAATTCTAAAGGAGGAGACCGATAACTAAAGAGACAGTGCACCATAGTTTGATGAGTGAATGTTATGATAATGATTAAGTTCAGAGAGTCTTGGGACCACAAAGGAAGGGCATTAGCCGTTGTCTCTCTTGACTTTAGTATTATCTGCATTCTAATCCATTCCACATTTAGCTTATCTTCCTTAGTTATTGCTTTCTTCATGCTTTTTTTCTGATCAAAAACATGATTGGTCCTTAATCTACCTCCCTTTAGTTTGTCTGTTCTCCCTATCACTTTTCTAATTTTGTGTTCTGTGCCATCTTAAAGGGGACACTCTTCAAGCCAGGCTCCTGGTACTGCCCCAGAAATATGCCATTTTTATTTTCAGTATGGTCTTCTGTGAATGGCTTTTCTTTTTGCTTTCCCCATCCGTTTGTCCACATCCTTTCCATTTTCTTAGGTTCATCTTAGTTCTCACCATTGTCTCAAAACCTGTTAAGCTTGTCCTTTTCATTTACTTTCCTCAACCCTATAAGCATTCAATTTATAATATAGCCTTACATTGTTAGTGTTATTTTGGTATCTCCAAGGAAATTGTAAACTCTTTGGATCAGGCATCCCATTATATGATGCTTTTGTATCCTTCATAGAGGTTAGCACAGGGTGAGCTCAAAACTAATTGTTGAACTTCAGCAGTATACAGGTAGGGCATTTTCCCCCAACATTAAAAGGTGGTAGACATGAGATTATATTTCTTTGATTTAGTAGGAAAAGTATATCTTTTACTGAAAGTTAGAAATACTCTTATTTTGTATAAAAATGTAAAATTGAAACGCAGGAGGAAAAAGAGAAACCTATTTCCTGGATTCTTTTGCTTTTTTTATTAGATTTTTCTAAATGCCTGATATTTCAGAGGCAGTGGAAATAATACTTGGCATAAAAAATGTGGGTTGAGATCAGCTCTCTCATTTAATGTGGAGCTCTGAGAAAAGCCCCAAAGCTGAGTCAGACTTCCTCATCTGTAAAGTGGGGTTAATCTTACTCAAGGTTGTGATGAATATTAAATAAAATAATTTATTTTATTTTGAATAAATATGGAATGCTTTGTAAACTTCAAAGCAGTATATAAATCTTGTATAGTTTAGCTGTGTTTCCATCTTGGGTAATAGTTGTAAGTTTGCATTTTACAAAAACATGGATTTCTGTATGGCACATTTTATGATCCACTGATAGTAACTTCTCTGATAGTTCCAGGTCAGGCTGGCTTTGTTGCCTCTCGAGACAGATTTCTATCCTAACGAAGTAATGAGTGTGCTATGATAGAGGGCTCTGGGGAGGGACACCTAACCCAGACCTGGGAGTTGTTGGGGCATGCTTCTAGGAGCAAGTGCCATGACATCAATGTTCAGACCAGAAAAATGAGTAGTTAGCCTGGGAAAGGTATAAAGGTATGAGGGAGGGAATAAGGAGATGAGAGAATAGCTATAATCTGGTAACAAGAACCTGCATTTGGTTGGCTCTGAAATGGAATCCTATACTGCACTTAGAACTGCTAAAGATGGGTATATGTGATAATTATCAACTTTTTTGGTTTTAACTCTTTTATAGAAATGATCTTGTAGTATCCCTTTATAGTAGTAGCAGAACAGAATTTATTTGCTGGGCATTAACATCTTTTCTTCCTTATCTAGCATAGACATATTTTACTTATTAGAGCCAGGACAAGAATTGCTTCTTTAGACATTGGTCCATCTTACTAATTGTGTTCACTCTAGTCTAGATTTACTCTATAACTACCAGCTGGATCCTTCATGTCTTTTTTGCAAACTATTAAGAGAACTGGACAATGGGTCTTGGAAGGGTTATTGTTTGCTTTTATCTATAAAAACATTTACTCTGACATGGTTTCAGATATTTAAGATATGTTTATATGGTAATGTGGGAATACTTCATTTCTGCTTAGTTTAGCAAGAATGGGGAGAAATCTGGGGAAGTGTTATGGTTGTGAGTTCCAGAATAGAGAGAGCAGCCAGAATGGAACCTGGCACAGAAGAGCCCCTCGGTAGATAGCTGCTGGACAAATGATTGTGCTGCACTGGGATAGGCAGAAGTATTAAGAGAAGGGAATGAGATGAGAGTGAATGGCAGACTGCTAGGTTAGGGTCTATAAGCTGACGATTGCAAAGTAAGTCTCGGTGTAAGGAGGCAGGAGCCTAGATGTACAGTCTGCCACAACTGTGCTTTGCTAAACGAGGCTTTGATATCACGTAATTTTAAAATCATGTATCAGAACTTAGTAAAAACCTTGGTAAGTTCATTCAATTTAGTACCCATAAACAAAAAAATACTCCTGCTATTCCCTGTGAACCATATGGAAGATCTGACAGAGAGAGACCAGGCCCTGATAAATAGACCTACCCTCAGGCACTGAGCTAATGGAAGAAGACTAGGCAGATGCGCAGTGTTTGCCTCCAGACTTGGGCAAATGCTATGCCAAACTTGTAAGGAGAATAAGCTTTCAGCAGAGTGCTGTGCCATAGTAATGTTTTTCTGCAGTAATCTGAGCAGGTAGTTGAGGAGAAGGATATAATTATTACCAGGGCTTTTAACGCCAGCGAATATTGTTCATTTTGTAAATACATGGTGACTGTAACAATTACTTGTTGATTTTTTTAAAGTAACTTTTTCTTTCTCTGTTTCCTACTCTGCTTTTCTACAAGATCATGGTTTGCCAACTATAGGACTCTTTTAGGATCTCATGTTCAACACTGGCAAAAAATTCTTATGTATTGTAGAGTTCTGCCACCTCAAAGAGGGGAAGTCAAAAGAGATGTTGGTCAAGTATCTAGGGGAGCTTAGTTTGGGTTAGAAAGAAATGGGTGAATTAAGAACTTTGAAGCTCTATAGCATTGGCCTTGTGCTATGAGACCTAACTTCCCCTTATAAATATTTTGTAACATCCCCTGTATTATGCTGAAATTAAATCCATAATAATATAACCTACTCACATACATAACTCTAAAAATAATTCCTTCCCTCCTTATAAAGGAAAAATAAAAAAGAAGGTAATTTATAATGTTTCAATATGTAAATGCTTAGGTGTGACTACGTTAGAAAACTTAATGAAGTAGTGTAAACGCAGGGGCTCCAGATGTGGGCTCATGCAGGTGTGTGGTACCAATGACTCGTGAACCAGGAGTACCACTGTGCTAGTGATCTGATTTTCCAAAATGAAGTAACTCTTAACAAAGGGTGTACACTTCCTTTTATTTACAGGGCTGGTACAGTACTGAAAATTACAATTAAAAAAAAAAAACTGCAAAATATGCTTTCTATTTGTAAAACTATCACCAGAAATTTCCAGAAACCTCATAAACTTTTGAAAAGTCCCTAGGGGCTGTACCCTACTTTTTCCCACTCTGGAAAGTGGAGGTTCTCTTTCCCACTTTGAGAACCACTGCTGTGGAGACCACATGGTGTTCCAGTGTTTTATATTAAGATTGGACTACTGACTGATTAGGGTATTTTTAAAAATTTATTAAATGTATTGTTTTTTATTAAACATTTTATTAGTCGTACTCGGTTTATTTTGAGCTATTTTTTCCCCTACCTGTCCTTTGAAACCAACCGGGTTTGTGAACCAGTTGGTCGTTGATAGAGATATTCTATTAACAAAGTTTTATTCCCGGTGAAGTAAAGATCTGAGTGTAGCTAGAATAAAAATTACTGATGAATATGAAAGAAATATCAGATTTTTTAAAAAATTAAATCTCCTTAGAAGACAATTGGCTGCTTAAGCAAGCATAGTAACAATATATTATGTTGTTTCTAATTAATTTAAAAATAAAATGTGTTACAGTAGCAGTACAAAGAGTGGATAGGGAAATGGAAGTACTCTTACAATAACCATGAAATGGGGATGATATCCCTTAAACATTGTTGAAACATGCACATTGTAAATTGTAAGGCAAACACTAAAAAACCCAAAAAGGCACAGCTAATAAAACAATCAAGGAGGTAAAATGGAATCATAAGAAATACCCAGTCCATAAGAAGTCACAAAAAAGAGTGAACAAGTCATTCCCCTTGAAACAAGGTCAGATACTTTCTGTGGGCTGGTTGCTTTTACTTTGTACTCCCAGATCTGTGAGTGAGAATGTGATCTATATTTCTTTATATTCAAAAGCTCAGTGGCTTTTTTATTTAAAAATTCAGTTTTGTTTTGTTTTGTTTTCATTGGGAATCCTTTGCCCAGTACTCAGGATATCTCCCGGTTCCCCCACTCCACTGCCTTTTTACAGCCCTGAGGTTCACTCCCTTCTCGTTGGCCTTCCAGGGGGAAAGGGTCAATGCTCTGACTTTGTCACTGACTTCTGTGCTTGCCAGTCCAAGATGTTACATAATAAAGATAAAGGGGAATGATTGATCTTTGATTTTTTTGTGTGACATCTCAACATACCTTACCCTTTTCTCTTCCCCTGAATTCAGAGACATGAAAAATGCCGTCATTGGAAACAACAAGCAGAAAGCCAACCTCATTGTTTTAGGAGCTGTTCCCAGGTATGTTTGCTATCATTTCCTTTTCTGCTGTTCATACTAATTCTAATGTATTTCTCATTCTCAACCATAAGAACGATCTTTTTCCTGTATGGCCTGTCTTATTTGGGGGAAGCCTCAAATTTCATGAGTTTCATGAAGCATTGTAAGAAACAAAACAAGTCAAAGTACCAGAGAATGGACTGTGAAGTGAATGTGTGAATACTTCTTAGAAATTCAAGATCACTGACCCTGCAATAAAAGACGGCGTGGCACCAGCCTAGTTTATTCCTCCCTATCTACTCAGAGCCTGGCGGTTTTTGTGTGATTGGATAACTTCTCAGGTTTCTCAAAATCTTTTTGTAGATTAAAAGAGAGAGAAAGAGAGAGACTTGCTTGGTTTTTTATTCTGGTTTTCTTTACTTGATTTCTAATAAAATTTGCTGTTTTTTAAGTTAACAGAAAGTTTTATTTCTTCTGATGACCTAATGCACTTCCTTTTGGTGGGTGATGACAGTTGTGTAACTTTCTATTTGCCTTTGCTACTCACAACTAAGTTTTATGTGCAGTTGCTATAAGTTTTCATTCAGAATGTTTAAATATTTTGGGGGTTTTTTCTGTTCTTTTTTATCTTTTGATATGGGATTAATGGTTGTATTGTTTTTATCATAACCAACTTCAAATATATACTTTGGTAACCATAAAGCAGTCAGTAGCCTTTTTTAGGGAATTAGTGTTCAGTATATAAATATGCTTTAGGGAGCATGAGAGTTCTGTCTTAGAGTAAGGAAGGTAGGCATAAGTGGTGGATGATTAGAATTTGGAGAGTAGTTATTTGTCAGTCTGGGCTGGAATGGAAATAGGAGGATCCCCTGATTCCCCAAATGGGAGAATGGGAGAAAGAAGAGAGCTTCCGTTCCTTGAAGAACTGCACAAGGACTCTGAATAGTCCCTCTAGACTAGACCTCTGTCATCTCTGAACTAGAGCTCTGGTTGTTTAAGGTCCATTTCTAGTCTGAATGGAAGACCCAGCAGCACTTGGCATTGGTTGTCTGCATATTCTGAAGTGGCAGATAACATGGACTTGTGATGTTGCTGTTTCTACAGAGGCACTTTGGACAACTTTCAGATTTATAGTTCTGATAAACTCTTGAGAGTATATGATAGTTCTTTTTGTTCAAAATGAAGAAAAACCTCTTTTAGATTTTTTCCAGATATTTTATTATTAAATTAGCAGCTGATAAAACAAATGACCATTTCCTACCCTTTATAAATGTATCAACTGTATTTGTAGTATATACAATGTATTGGTAGCCTTTTTCGGTCACACTGCTTTCAGCTAATTCATTTGTAAGTTTTTTAGTCTCTTCTGTTTATCGAGCTCATTCTTTTTAGATTGTTGTACTTGCTTCAGCAAGAGACCTCAAGCACAGAGCTGAAAACTGAATGTGCAGTGGTATTGGGAAGTCTTGCTATGGGTACTGAAAACAATGTCAAGTCTCTACTAGATTGCCATATTATCCCTGCCTTACTGCAAGGTACGTAGGGAAGTCATTTTTATACAAGTAAAAATTAGAGTCAGTTTTAAATACAGGTTGAAGAGATGAGTCTCAAATCTATTTTCTATTAATAGGACTATTGTCCCCAGACCTGAAGTTCATTGAGGCTTGCCTCCGATGCCTGCGCACCATCTTCACCAGTCCTGTCACTCCAGAGGAATTATTGTATACAGTAAGTTTTAGTTGTTTCTGAATCATCTGTTACATTCCACTAACATCATACTTCTAAACTACTTAGCATCTCAATACTCATCTGTGTTATGTTATAAAAAATCTCTAGAAGTACTTGAGTTCTTGCTAATTTACAAATGTCAAATGATCTAGGCTTTGTAAATAAGTGAAAGATAGTCTCAGAACTTGAGGAATTTACAAGCTTTCTTTTTTTTTTTTTTTGGAAAAAAAAAGAAAGACGCATTTTGATCTTTTAATATATACAAGTTAAGACAATATATTTAATGCTAAATGAGTGATAGGGAGTTCTGTTCACTCTAGGCTAAATGCAGCAGAGAAAACTTTATAGAGAGGCTAGAATTCGACCTGGGTCTTCAATAATAAATAAGATTAAGAGAGTTAAGAGGCCAGTCTAAGAAAGATCTGTGTAAGAGAATATGCAGGATTGTGGGCAGGATAGTCTAATGTGGGAAGGGCACGAGTATTAGCTTTAGTTGGGGAGATGAAGCAGAATCACTTTGTAAGAGTCTTACTTGCAAGGCTAGAATTGCATGTGAGAGAATCCAAAGATCTTTGGAATCAGTCAGTAGTTTTCACAAACCTCAGGGTTTATTGGGGGGGAGGGTGTTTTTATCTGTTGATAACTTGGGGTTTTCTTACTGAAAATTATCCAGACCAATATTTTCAAATACTCTTATCCACAATCCACAGTAAGAAATATATTTTCCATTGCCACACTGTGTGTATTCTGAATTTGGGTGTTAGATAGAGAGAATTTGAGTGAGAATCCTGAGGCAGTACATAAATGTTCTTGTAGCACATTTACAAAACAATTCCATAAATGTGATGCTCTCTGATTTCTATTAGATCCTTTTTCATTTTTAAAAAATGCTGATTGTGATTCTCTGAGCTAACACAAAGAATCAGAATGTCAAATCAGACACATATGAATCAAAGATCTTGCCCAGAATCATGCTTTACAAATATTTCAAGAACATAAGGAATCAAGAGGCAGAGGGAAACAATCAGGAAGAGGGGACATGTCCCGTGGCTTCATAATGTGAGATTCCCACATCAGACACATGTTTCCCTGGCTGGTAATGATACATAAGTATCGTAAGGGAAGTTTGTGAGTCACCTCATACAGCACGGAGGCTCTAAAGGATGAAACATCTTAATTTTATATCTCAGGGATTTGTGTGACATTCTTCAGGGAGCCATGCCCCATAAATCTGTAAATCGTTTACTACAGTGGTTCTCAAACTTGAACATGCGCCAGAATTGCCTGGAGGGCTTGTTAAACATAGATTGCTGGACCTTACCTGTGAAGTTTCTGATTCACTAAGTCTGGGGTGCAGCCTAAGAGTTTGGATTTCTAACAAGTTTTCAGGTAGCTTAGATGCTGCTGGTCTTTGGACTACTCTTTGAGAACCACTGGTCTGTAAGCAGTCATAAATTGGAAACATTCTCCTCAAAGCATTCCACAGGACTCTCCTAGTAAATATCAGTTCGTGTTCCTAAGTTCCTATTGTCTTGTCCACAAAGAGATAAAACAGCCACTGGTCATTACCCTAGAACAGGGTTTTCAGCCTGTATGCCACAAGAGGCACATTAATGTGCCTCAATTTTTAAAACAGAGACTTCCGGCCAAGATGGAGGCGTAGGTAGACACACTGTGCCTCCTTGCACAATCAAGAGAAGGACAACAACAAATTTAAAAACAAAAAAACAACCAGAACTGAAAGAAAATCAAACTGTATGGAGATCCGACAACCAAGGAGTTAAAGAAGAAATATTCATCCAGACCGGTGGGGGCGGGGAGGACTCAGGGGAGAGGATTCCCTGCAGGCGGATCGGGGCAGGCAAAGCACGGCCGGCAGACCGGGCAAGGTGGCTGCTGGCGAATTGGGCCATCCCACACCCATGTGCGGATAAACCGGGAGGAACAACTGGGGAGCGAGACAGACACCGCAACCCAGAGTTCCAGCTCAGAGTTCTAGCTCGGGGAAATAAAGCCTCAAAGCCTCTGATTGAAAACTCCTGTGGGGGTGGAGGGGGCAGCAGTGGGAGAAACTCCTGGACTCACAGGAGAGCTCGTTGGAGAGACCCACAGGGTCCTAGAGTGTACAGAAGCCCACCCACCAGGGAATCAGCACCAGAAGGGACCAATTTGATTGTGGGTAGGCGTTAGGGGTGGGGGGCGGGGAGTGACTGAAAACCGGCAGAGAGTGGAGCAAGCGCCATTGTTCCCTCTCAGTCCCCTCTCCCACACACAGCATCACTACGCAGCAATGTGGCTGCCCCACCCTGGTGAACACCTAAGGCTCCGCCCCTTACTACGTAACAGGTGCCCCAAGACAACAAAAATGGCCCAAATGAAAGAACAGATCAAAGCTCAAGAAAAAATACAACTAAGTGACCAAGAGATAGCCAACCTATCAGATGCACAGTAGTGATCAGGATACTCACAGACTTGGTTGAATTTGGTCAAAATTAGATAAACAAATGAAGGCTACGATAAGGGAAATGAAGGAAAATGTACAGAGAACCAACAGGGATGGGAAGAAAAACGGGACTCAAATCAATGGTGTAGACCAGAAGAAAGAAAGAAACACTCAAGCACAATACAATGAAGAAACAAGAATTAAAAAAAACGAGGAGAGGCTTAGGAACCTCCAGGATGTCTTGAAACGTTCCCATATCCAAATCATAGGGGTGCCAGAAGGAGAAGAGGAAGAGAAAGAAATTGAAACTTATTTGAACAAATAATGAAGGAGAACTTCCCTAATTTGGCAAAGGAAATAGACTTCCAGAGAGTCCAGGAAGCTCAGAGAGTCCCAAAGAAGTTGGACCCAAGGAGGAACACACCAAGGCACATCATAATTACATTACCCAAGATGAAAGATAAAGAGAGAATCTTAAAAGCAGCAAGAGAAAAGGAGACAGTAGCCTACAAAGGAGTGCCCATCAGACTGTCAGCTGATTTCTCAAAAGAAACCTTACAGGCAAGAAGGGGCTGGCAAGAAGTATTCCAAGTCATGAAAGTCAAGGACCCACATCCAAGATTACTCTATCCAGCAAAGCTTTCATTTAGAATGGAAGGGCAGATAAAGTGCTTCCCAGATAAGGTCAAGTTCAAGGAGTTCATCATCACCAAGCCCTTATGAAATGTTAAAGGGACTTATCTAAGAAAAGATAAAAAATATGAACAGTAAAATGACAACAAACTCACAGTTATCAACAACTGACCCTAAAACAAAAACAAACTAAGCAAACAACTAGAACAGGAACAGAATCACAGAAATGGAGATCACATGGAGGGTTATCATCAGGGGAGTGGGTGGGGAGAGAGGGGGAAAAGGTACAGGGAATAAGAAGTATAAATGGTAGGTAGAAGATAGACAGGGGGAGGTTAAGAATAGTATAGGAAATGTAGAAGCCAAAGAACTTATATATGACCCATGGACATGAACTAAATGGGGGGAATGTGGGTGGGAAGGGTTGTGCAGGGTGGAGGGGAATAAAGGGGAAAAATGGGACAACTGTAATAGCATAATCAATAAAATATATTTTTTTAAAAAAAGAATTTTTAAAACGTGCAATGCCTGACTGGTTCGTAGGGGCACTGACCTCTTCTTCCTTAGATTGTCAAATAAAAAAATGACAGCCAACACAACAGTGGCCATCTGGTGCGAATGAATAAAAATTATACCTATTTTTTGGGTGTGCTGTAGAATTTTAGTGGTTAGTTTGTGTGTACCATGGGATGAAAAAGGTTGAAAATCACTCTCCTAGAAGTTTCCTCTAAACCCCCAACCCGGTAATAGAGGGAGAGATTTATCCTGGCCAGCCATTTTAACTTCTCCTTCCTCACACTCTAAACTGATTTCACAACTTACTAACGAACCATGGTGCATAGCTTGGAAGACTCTGTTTGATGCCAGCTTAACTTTTTTACATGAAAATAATTAAGACTCAGGAACTTTGAGTAACTTTCATAGTAAGAGCATGTGAATTATGAAACATCTCAATTTTTTTCCTTCTTTAAAAAAATCCTCACTCAAGGATATATTTATTGATTTTAGAGCAAGAGGAAGAGTTGGGGGAGGGAATGAGTGAGAGAGAGAAACATTGATTGGTAGCTTTCCTTACATACCCTGAATAGGGATCGAACCCAGAACCTGGGTATGTGCCCTGACCAGAGATTGAACCCACCACCTTTTGGTGCAGGGCTGACACTCCAACCAACTGAGCAACCCTGCCAGGACGAGGCATCTCAATTTGATGCCTCAGAGACAGTGGAGAATCCATGAAAAGTGTTGAGCAGAATAGTGACAGAGAGTAGCATTTTCGTGGAATTAACTGCCACCTGTGAGTTGGATAGCGAAGAGGCCAGCTGCGTGGTAGGTAATCAGGCACTAAACTGAAGACAGCAGTCGAATTGGAAAAGGGCAGGATGTCTAGTTTGAAATTCCATTTATCCAATGGACAAATTATAACTATTTTTTTCCTGTTTACTCAACTATAAACTGCAGATATATAGCAAAATGGGCAGAAAGTGGGCCAGGTGTGAAGAATGGGATAGGGGTTGTTGTAACATGAAAACTGAGAGAGAGCAATGGAGGAAAGGAAGGTAGTGGAAGTGGTTTTAGGAGCCTATTACAGGCTTTTTTTATCTTCCTCTAGATTGCTTGATCTGTCTTAGCTGCTACCTACATCCCCATCTTCTGCTTCCAGTACGCATATTCCCTTTTCCTTCTTTTTTTAATAGATTTTATTTTTTAGAGAGTGGAAAGAGAGGGAGAGAAGCATTGATGTGCGAAAGAATCGTTGATCAATTGCCTCTTGCACACCTCCTACCGGGGCCCTGGCCCATAATGCAGCCCTGTGCCCTGATGGGGAATTGAAGTGGTGACTTCTCGGTTCATGGGATGATGTCCAACCCACTGGGCCACACCAGTCGGGGCACTCCTTCCCTTCTGTCTATGCATTTAGTTCCTGACTGCCTTTGAGGTGTTTTAAGTTTTTCTTTGTTTTTAAACTGCATGTGGCAACACAGGATTATACTAACAAGGAAAGGGAAAAGAATCTACCTGGGAATCAACCGCCTTCTCTTTTTCTACTTTGTTTTTATATATCTTGGACATTCTTTTCTTTCTCAGAGAAACCCCAAATCTTGTTCATCCCAACAGTGTTGTTGTTTTACGTTTTCGTCCTTGCCTTCTGTTTTCTTTTATTTTTTTTAAGATTTTATTTATTTTTAGAGAGAGGGGAAAAGAGGGAGAAAGAGAGGGAGGGAAAAATGCATGGTTGCCTCTTGAGCACCCCCTCCTGAGGACCTGGCCCGCAACCCAGGCACGTGCCCTGACTGGGAATCAAATAAGCTACCCTTTGGTTCACAGGCCAGCACTCAGTCCACTGAGCCACACTAGCCAGGGATACCTTCTGTTTTCTTTTGTCAAAGTGTGGTCTATGGACCAGCCACATTGGCCTCATTTGGGAGCCAGTTATAATGCATGGTCTTATGTCCTACTCCAAACCTACAGAGTCATAATGTACACACAAAAAATGTCTTCTTGGAATCTGCATGCACATTCACACTTGAGAAGCACAGCTCCAGGACTCCACAATCCAGGACAGCACCGGTGAGGATGCTTGCACATAGTCTCCTTTCCATCTCTGGTTCATTTCACATCTCCTTTCAACTTTTCATTTCTTTTGCGTTCTGAGAAAAGAAAAAGGATTCTTGAGAAACTGGCAGCAGGTTGGGGGGATTCTTCTTTTCTGCTCTACCATCATGTATGTTAAGTGTCAGCAGTAGGTAGAGTGTGTGCTGTAAGGGGAGAGTTGCTCTTGTGAAGATTGAAGTTAGCTAACTATAGGCACTAGGAGAGATTGTTACTGGTTACTGATACTTATCATAACATCTCCGAGATCATAATTGCCAAGTTTTATTTTTATACACTAATTCCTCCCCAGAAGTAGCTGTTATTATATATCTTACTAGTTACCTCTCATTTGGTTTCAGGACAGATTCTGTCAAGTCTTACTAAACTGATTTTGTTTTATTGCGGGGATGTAGGCTATTTATGGGAAAGAAATTGAGAATTTTTTGTTCTTCTTGAGGTTGAATATTAAAGCTCTTCTCCTTATTCTTTGCCCAGTTTTGATGGCCATGTTGCTTTTGTTTTCCTGTATTCCTTAAGCAGAGGCTTGCAAAGTACCTGCTCATGGAAATAGTGTGTTAGGTGTACTCCACAGTGTCTAAGTTCCTTGTTGCTGTGCTCTCCTTCCCTTCAACTCTAGGATGCTACGGTGATACCACACCTCATGGCACTGCTTAGCAGGTCCCGCTACACCCAGGAGTACATCTGTCAGATCTTCTCGCACTGCTGTAAAGTAAGAACTGGAATAAATGTTCTCTGTAATGTAAAACTTTATATGCCTTCAGGAGATGTGCCTTCTTTGTGTATCCTGTCAGAGATAATCTATACATATAAGCAGACCTATGTATGTATCTCCACACCCCTTTTTTGACATAAAGTATACCCATATGTACTTTCTGCACCTTGCAGTTTTCACTTAACATATTTTGAAGGCTGTTGCATATCAGTACATGAGGAGCTCCCTCATTCATTTTTTATAAACAGACATATAATATTTTACTGTACAGATGTGCAGTAATTTATTTAACCAGTCCTCTATTGTTGGACATTTAGCTTGTTTCCTGTCTTATATGATTAGGAAACAATGCTGCAACAAATACTTTGTATGTAAGATACTTCATAAGAAATGAAATCGCTGAGTCGAAGAGTGTGTGCATTTGTAACTTTACCATGTGTGGTCTGGTACAGCGGTTGTACCACTTTATACTCCTACCAGCAGTGTGTGAGGGTTTCCCACACCGTCAGTTTCCACATTGTTGCAAATTATTTTAAGTGATCTCATACAAGAACTGAGAGGTTCTTCTCCTCTTTCTGTTATTAAAAGGGCCTGAGCCCAACCTGAGGAGTGCTCTGAGGC
>VMDR010023751.1:0-15409 GCA_007922815.1 Macrotus californicus | reverse complement strand
GCTTATTTTCCATTACCTTAACTGGTCCTGCAGTTCACATATATGCATACCACACACACACAAACACAGACACACATACACATCTGTGTTTTGTAGTGCAAATAAAGACATCCTCACACAGTTAAAAACTGCATTTTTCTTAGTCCTAAAGAGGATAAATATTTTTGTATAAATTCTTTGGTATATTTTTATTTTTAACTTGCTGCTTCACGTTTCTTTAAAATTTTTATTGGCTTTTAAGATCTTTTTAAATGTTAAGGTTTGCTTTCTATTTTCTAAGAATATGGAAATGGGAAAAATAAAATTATTCTCTGAGAGGTCAACTTAGGAATTAATATAACAGAATGCAACAGAAATATAAAAACTTTGCTTTAAGAGAAAATGCCTACTTGGCTGTCAAAATTGATTGAATAATTGAATTTATTACTATATCTCAAAAGAGATCATGGCATTTGTAAGATAACCTATGGAAGTGAATTAAAATGTGAGTTCAATTGTCAAATATTAGGCAGGCCAATCAACGTGGCCTTAGGAGTGGGCTTAGTCCTATCAACATGTCATTTTAGGTCAATGTTATTAAACATTAAAATCATGCCATTAACTATTATTGATTGGATTTCATTCTCCCCAAGAGAGTCCTTCATTTGCCCCCTATATGCCTATGGAGAGAACATGTGCCATGCAGAGGGTTTGGTGGTTTGATGTTTCAGCAATTTTGATTCTCATTACAAGTTAATAAACCAGCATTTTGACTATACTGAATACTTTGCATCCTGGGCAAGAATGTGTTGGGTGGCATTTAGAACTAAAGACAAATGCTATATGATCTCACTTACAAGACAAATCTAGTGAACAAAATAAACTAATAAGCAAAATAGATCTACAGGCATGGAATCATGGAATAGACTGACAGGTGTAGTAAGGGAGGGGGGAGATGGGGACTGATTGAAAGAAAGTGAAGGGATTAGTCAAAGAACACACATGAAGGACCCATGGACATGGTCAATGGTGTGGGGACTAACCATGAGAGTAGGGGGTGGGTTGTAGGCTAGGTGGAAGGGGGCAAATGAAAACTAAAAAAAAATAAAAATAAAAAACCTGACTAGGCCCTTATGCGGTTATATTTATTATTAATGGAAAAAAATTGCCATTCTGATTTTATATATGTCTCATTAACTTGACAAATATGAGTCCAGTCCGGGTAGTTAGATTCACTCATGGTTGCACAGGCACATGCACATACACATTCTGAAAACAGGAAGGTCGGGCTTGGGACTCCAACACCCTCACTCTGGCATCTTTTTTCAGAGATGGCTCCCTGCAACTCTTCGTACTAAATGCGCCTTTCTGAGTAACAGCAAAGACTCACCCTGTTACTTCAGAAATTATTTTTATAGTTTATTATTTGTTTTTTATTTTGTTTATCATGCTTAAGAAAAATCAAAGATGTCAAAAGCAAAATACAATTATGTACTCATAATTGTGTAAATATATGATAGTATTGTTTGTTTAATGTGGGACTCCGAATGCTTCATAAATGCTTGATAATACTGAGAAACCCATGGTCTCTGCATTTTAATTTTTTTCCAGTGAAACTGATTTTCTCTCAGAAAGAAGGGAAGTAAAACATCAAACTTAAGCCCAGTGGCTGGCCCCTGCTTCTACATGTCCTTTACCCATTTTTTGTTGATCATCTGGTCCTTAATTTCCATTAGTTCAGTTGCTCTGGGAGGTTCAAGAATGCAAGGCTTGGCGTGTTGTGTGTAGGAAAATGCAAGCAGGTTGGTGTTGCTACAGGGTAAAGTGTGAGGCACCTAATGATGGGAGAAGCAGTCAAAGGGCTTAACAACAGCCAGAAGAGAACGTCCTCATAAAACATGATAGACACTCCAAATGTCTTCTTTAGACAGTTTGGAGCTGTTGAATGACTTCAGAGCAGAGGAATGGCAAAATATTTATTTTCATTTTTCAGATCAATTTAGTAGAATTGGAAGGAAGAAGGGAGGCCAGTTGGGAGACTGTGGCTGTAGTTTGAGTGGTAGAAGATTAAGTCAAAGGGGGAAGCAGGGGTGGCTTTGAAAATTGGAACATGTAGGGTGAGGAACAAGTGAAAATTAAACCTTTTGGAATGTGACCTTGTTATTTTAATTTGAGGGTGCTGTTTGAGAAGACATACCATAAGTCCAGATCAGTAAGAATCCATGCATATCAGAGCATTCATAATATCTTTTAAAATTTCTCAACACACACTTAAGTGAGATGCCTGCTTTTAAAGTCAGCAGGAACATCATGGAGCAGCCCAAGCTTGTTGTTAGCACCCTCTGTCTCTCCATCTTTTTTCCCCTTTTTTTCTTAATCATCACTTATGGGCAGTTTCAATTTTCCAGATAAACCTTAGCACCTCTCTTATCACCTTGCTACATACACCTTTTTCTTCCTTTCACCATTGGTTCTTAAAATCCAAAGTCGCATTTTCTCCTATTGCCAGGGTCCTGATATTGGGAGGAAAAGCTATGATAATTTCATAACATCAAAGTTAATTTATATTTAAGCAATTGCCTTTGGCATAAGATCTCAAGAAAAGAACTCCAAAGGAACTCAGCCCTAATAGTGGGAGTCAGATACTGGCCGCTTAGCTGAGAGGATACATTTGGGGGTAGATCCACATTCCCCTCAACTATCTCCACATTGAATGTCAAATTACTGCCACCCGGTCATTGTTACTTTTTGGAAAGGAGGTCATGATCCAGGCTCTGCCACTTTCTTTGCACACTTGTGGAAACAGAATACTTGAGTAACTGATTTGAGCCTTTTGTCTAGTTTGAGTTCATTGGGGACAAAAGGTGAGTAACGCTTACAGATTAATAACTGGGTAGACCAGAAGACTGGTTGATTCAGAATTCCAACTGTTTCTACGTCGTTGAGTTAAATTTTACAGCTGAGACAACGTCCAACCCTTCCTCATTACAGGCCCACTTCTGCTTCTACAGCTCCATTCGTGCACATGGCCCATGCCTCTTCCCCATGCTCTGTTTTCCTGAGTTGCTTTGCCAACCCTGATCATTCATATGTGAGATCTGAAGGGACCTCACCTGGGTTTGTAATTAGTCTTGCACCCATAAGCCTAGCTTCCCTGAGTGAGAAGCTCTCTGTCCAAACAGTCTTAGCACACTCTGTAAAACTGTGTGCGACAGTCTCTAGGACGGATTTCATCTCTTTATGACTGCTTAGTACTTTAGTCCCCCTGCTGCATTTGGAGACTTGCCTTGAACTCCAGCCCAATTGACTAGGATCTTGACAACATGCTCTAGCACTTGACATTCCATGTAATTTGGCAGCTGGATGCTGTCTCCTTAGTTCCAGCCACTGACAGGGGTCTTGTTCCAAATTAAATGGACCACCCAAAACTCTGAGGCTGCCACCACCTGACTTTGTGCCTTGCCTTTGCCTGGTGACTCCTGGTATCCAGCAGATGGGATCATCACTAACATCAGGGAATCTTGGCACGAACACCATCCCTTTGGACTATGATATAAATTGTCTCTGTTCCTGGTGGGGGAGGCAATTCTAAAGCCAGCCAGTGCTTTCCCTTATGTCTGGTTGTGCCCATTTCCAGCTCCCTGTTCCCACCCCTATTCTATACATATCAAGGCTTAGCATGCCCTGCTATTCACTATATGAAACTAATATATTAAGTTTTTGGTTTGTCTAAACTAGCTTTGTTGACACAAAATTTAACCTCACAAGTTTAATATTTCTGCTGGGTCTATATTATGTTCAGCAAAGCATATAAACTTACAGAAGAAAGATTTGGGGGTTTATAGTTCAATGCAATATATTTGGAAGGCAGTAGTTGACAAACCCATATTTCACCATATTCTTTTCTAAAGTTAATATTAGAAATGCAGCCCAGATTGATGAACTCTAAACAATAAGTTGAAGGAGAGGATACATAGCTGCTCCTGGTACAGAGAAAGGATGCAGAAAAGAGATACTCATTGTTTTATTTTTCAGGATTCTCTCTTTTCAGGAGAGAAATTCTTAGGGGGCTTTTCTTGTGGAGTCATCTGTGTGAAAAACAGTGGTGCATGGGAACTTCCTGAGAACAGTGGAGGGAGAAAGAGGAGCTAATTGGCTCCTGTAAAACACACTGTCAGAGAAACCTTTCAGGGAAGGTTGAATATGGAGCAGTCTGTTAGAGCAGGAGCTCCCTGTAGTCACAGTCCCTGGTTAAGCCCACAATACGCTTAGCTGATAATTACATTACTTTCCATATCTGAGTTTCTCGTTTGAAACAAAAATAAATGCATTTGATGCAAAAAAGACTAAAGAATATCTAATTTCCTCTTAGTGCATCAAGTTTTTACACAAGTGTCACAAGGTGAATCAACAATGAGCTATAGAATATGCCAAGTTTATCTTCAAGCTGTGTTCTTCCTATTTAGATTTTTAATTATGTTCATTCCCCCCTTTTCCTCCACTGCCCATCTTCTCCTGCCTCATCTCAGATCCCAATGTCCACATGCTTTTCCCTTTCATTCCCATTTATTTATTAGATGAGTACTCACTGAGGATTTTTGTCTGCCTTCCCCCACCATATGAGACCTAAGCACTGTACCCTTTTGGAGGATGCATCTTAAAAAAAAAACCCAACCCAAAATTCAAAAGTGGGATTTAATTAAGGTAAAGGAATTAAGCTCTAATGCTTGACTTGCAAGTGTCAAACAGTGAATCGGACTTCTTTGGTAGTCACAAAAGCTCTACCGACCACATAAAACCATTTCACAGAGTTGGTAGGTAATTCCTCTTGCTGTGAAGATCTGCAGAGCTGTGGAGTAGGATTCCAGTAAATGGGATACTGGCCAATCAGCTCTCACTGTTCTGTCTGACTCTGCCAGAAAAGGGTGCTAGACCTGAACCCAGGCCACCACATCGACATTATAGACTCAGTCCAAAGTTTTGGGTTAATAGAATTAGGCAGTGAATGACTTACAAATCAGTTGAATAGTAGTTGGATTTTGGAGTGGCAGCTGCCTGATGCAGCTGCTGGCATTAGCTCTCGGGTGAAATGGTTGACTGATCTGGTTGAATTAGACAGGGCATTCATCCCACTTACCCACAAGGGATACGTTTCAAGACCCCCAGTGGATGCCTAAACCTGTCTCTTATACCAAACCCTATACATATCATGTTTTTCCAGTCCATATGTATAGACTGCACAACAACTCATAGACAGGAGTTCTTATTTATTTACAAAAATTCTGAGACTTTAAGTATATAAAAGGAAAAAGAAAGGTTAGTCATTTGAGGTCAAATAGGTTTACATTAATGTCTTGGGAGAAAATATCTGCTGTTCTAACTCTAATACTCGGGATTTCAAAAATGATGCAAAGAGCAATTTGCTAAGAAATATTCAAAAATAAAGTCTACGCATACTCTGATGCGTAGACATACTTTGACTTTGTCTCCATGACGCATAATGTTATTTTTCTTTGTTGCTTATACTGTTGAGTTTCTTTTCAAATGCCAGTGCATTAAATAGGAGAAAAACAAACTTCTCAGTTGGGCAGCATCCAAGATAATACTTTTCAAAATTTGCTGAATCTAAATAGAGGTCAACAGTGAGTTGAGTAAAATATAGATAGGCGAGGAATACAGGGATTGGCGAGTTCTGCAGCCGACGAGGACCGAGGTGTGACTGTAATACTGAGGACAAACTGTCTTCTGTAACCACTCCGCAATCAGAGTACAGAGACAAGACTTTCAGATTCTCTTCTGCACCATCCCTTTTATAGTAGAGCATGTCCCACAGTCTGACCCTTGGCCACTGCTGCCTGTTCTTTGCCCCAATCAGTTTTACACGAATAGCATCACAACCCAGACAATGATGACTGACACTTGGTCTCATACTTAAAGAGATATTTTAAAAATTGAACTTGACTTTAGATATATATATATTTTTTCAGAGACATGCTGTAGGATGAGAAACTTCAAAAAACTTTTAAGCACACAACACCTGAGATTCTAAGGCAGAAATTGCATAAAACTCGTGAATTTGTGAAGAAAAAAGAAAGGCACATCTGATTGTTAAAGCTTATTCATATTAGCATAATGAAAAACATCAGATATCAACCTAAAAATGGATGGAGTAGACAGTGATTCAATATTATTCTTCAGGAAAAGTGAACAAAATGTTGAAAGCCAGTCAAATAAAATTTTGCTATGGAAAATTATTTTCTGATAATTTTTTCTGTTCTCCACTCCTTTTCTTCTTCAACCTCTTCTCCAAACCAAGACAAATCTTCCTGTTTTCTTTTTACATCCCCAATATTTCTCATTTTCAGCACTTCAGTCACTTTTAAAGGTATTTAAAAATAATTATTTAATGTTTCTCTTCATCATTAACCTGACTACCAGGCACAGGTTTTCAAATATATTTCTTCAGTGATTAAATTTCTATATTTTATTTAGGACCAAACCTGAGGTCCTTGAAGGCAAAGATCTAGTCTTTATATTTGCAGGGCCTGGCATACTGTGCCTACCATACACCAATTTACAAAAAGTGTTGCTTTAAATGATGTATGAAGTTTTGAGAGGAGAGTGCTGTGAATCATTTATGCACTTGAGGAGAATTTTTAGGTGCCATGATAGAGCTGGCTAACTCCACCAACATTTCATGCTCGCCCTTCCATGATTTGGAGATTTTATGAGGAGGCAGTGACTCCTCCTTGGAAGACATTTCCCAGTTCCTGTGCTAAGCAGATGGGGACAGGAGGATGCCCCTATGTTCTGGCCCTGTTTTGTTTTCAGTGAAGTCTGTATTCTCTTTCCCCTCCTACTGACTAGATACAGAGATCTCCAAGGCCCCAGGGCAAGGTATGTTCTCAAGACAGAAAGCCCAGGTCTCTGAATGACTTCTAAGAAATGTGCTTGCTGATCTGCCACCCACATGTAATACATGCTGACATATCCATCCAGTGAATTTTTGTTGTATTGAGCCATTGAAAACTGGGGATTGTCTTTATAGCTGCTAGTCTCGTCACAAAGGCCCAGTGCTTTTACTGCCTAAGGAAAGACCAGGATAATGTCTGTTTAAAAACAATAATAAAAAATAATAAGGGAGGAGTGATGTAGCCAAGTTCCCGGTAATAAAATATATAAGATTTTGTGGCTTAGAAATGTAACATTTTAACCAGGAGGCTCTATCAGAAGAGTCGATTGAAGTAAAAACAAACCATACAACAAAGCCATCAGCCTCATCTAAACAGTGGGAATCTAAAAGATAGTGTTCTTGTGGGAAAATAATCAAGAGAAGAAGAAACATTGAGGTAGCCTTTAAATCTGTTTAAAGGGAGTAGGCAGTAAGAGTCAGCTAGGAATTTGTGGCACAGAAGTAGGGAGCAAGGGGCATGGACAGGACGGCGGGAAGCCCGAGTGAATGTTTCTGAGGTATTGACTAAATACTCTGAAGGTCATCTCTCGGCTACTGAACACATGCTTGGGGAGTGTGGCTAAAAGCAACTTTGAAAGTCTCCTTCCTGCCTTCCTTCATTTAAAGTTGGAAGTTGGAATTGATTAGAGAAAACAATTGCAATTGGGACATTTAAAAGCTGAAAGCCTCTTTCTGGCTCAGATGAAAAATGGCCCATTCCACATACTTTGAAAAACCAAGCCAGGGGAATGAAAACGATTTTCACACTCTTTCATATTTCATGCAGTTGGTCAGGTGGCAACTGTCTACAACAGGCAAAGCCCTGTGGGGAATGACAGTCTGCCCTTGGGAAGCTCACAGTCCATGCATGTTGAGGGGGTAGGCGGGGTTCGGTGATGGGGTGGACAGGCCTGAGCACAGAGACCAGGGTTGTAGCTGTCTGGGACTGCTCTGTGACTTTATGAAAAACTCAATTGTAGGAGGACTGATTCTGGGAATATGAGCAAGAGAAAGAGTTCCTGAAGATCTGGGTTTGCTTTTAGATGACAGCTTTACTCTATGCCCCTGGAAAACTCAACTTGAAAATTGAATGCTACTGCCAACCTCTGGGGTTTGGCTTGGCTGGTTTCTGTGAACCAAATTCCTGTAACTCTTTTGAAGGCACAACCTGGGTCAATAATGACATGCTTCATTTGCTAGTTGGCTCTGCTCACTGCTTTCCAATATTTGGAAATGTATACCATATTTCACCAGAAAATGAATAAACCCAAAACAAACAAAAACACCATTGCACCGATGGGTAAGGGGCAAATGGGAGGGAGAGGAATTTGACTTCAGCAGAAGGAACTGGTCAGGATAATTATGGATGATTACTAGGTTGAGGAGTCAGCCAAAATTCAGATTTTAAATAAAGCTGACGTGAAAGAATCATCATATTTTTCCAATTTTCTTTATTTCTTTGTTTTATTTAGAAGGGATCTTTCTTTTTAATTACCTGGCTCATGTCACATGTTATCATCATGCTTAAAATTCAAAGCATGTGAATTAAATGCCTGCAGAGAGAAGAATCAGGCTGAGACTTCATGGAAAAGATGGAAATTGACCTTGATTTTGAAAAATAAATAGGAACTTAAAATATTGAAAAGTTTGCAAGCTATAACTAACAAATACAGAAATGTGCACATACCTTAAGCATATAGCTGGATGAATATTTTGAAAAAGTAAATCTTTCTTTTTATTTTAATTATTGTTCAAGTACAGTTGTCTCTATTTTCACCAAACCATGCCCCCCCCACTCTCCCTATCCTCACCTCCCACCCTTGAACCTACCCCTGAACCTACCCCTTGAACCTACCCCCTTTGGCTTTGATCCTGTGTCCTTTGTACATGTTCCTTGAAGAGTAAACCTTTTTAGAAGCCAGAAGTTGTCGTCCTCCTCCTGATCACTGTCCCTCTTCCCTCCCTAAAAGTAACCGCTGTCCTGACATTTAACATCATAGACCAGTTTTACCTCCATGTGAACTTTATATAAATGGAATTACACCGTGTGTGTATTCTTTCATGTTGGGTTCTTTCGTTTAACATCTTGTTTCTAAGTGGGGTCAGTGTTGTTGCATACGGTAGCTTTTCATTAATTTCCATTGCTCTCCATTTGATGTGTATACTGCAATTTATCCACTCTATTCTCAATGAAAATTTGTTTCCACTAGCATTTGGCTCTTAAAAATAATGATGCTGTGAACATTTTTACATGGTTTTTGGTGCACAGGTGTATACATTTTGCTGAACAACACATCTGAAAATGAAATTGTTGGGTCACTGGTGATGTATATGATTAACTTTACCGGGTGATATCAAACTATTTTCCAAAGTGGTTGTTGAATAGGATTTAATAGAAGAAGTTGTGGAGAAGGGAACTGGAGACAGAAAAAAAACTCACAGTGAAGAGACAAGAGACATGAAATAGGCTGTCATGCTACTGGACCAAGAAGTGTGATAGGGTGGCTAGAGTTTTGAGTGCCTGAAGGATGCACTAGTAGATAAATCAAGGTTAGTGAGGGAAAAGAGTGGGGAAGAACTTAATGTCTTCCTTGGAAATTGGAACTTTGTAAGCAATGGGCAATCATCAAAGAAGCTGTGATGGGGAGTGATTTGATCAACTCTACTTTAGGAAGAGGAACCAGTGTGAGCTGTTCACAGGGTAAAGCAGAAGATGAGATTCTGAATCAGGGTATTGAGAGTGGAAAGCAAGAGCCATCTGAATTATAGTATAGCTGATGTTCTTATGGGTAAGCGCTATTCCTTTCACAACTCAGGGCCCTTTTTCTGTTGACTTCTGGAGCTCTGATATTGTTGGGGTTTCCTCTACCTTTCCCCTTTTTCTGTCTTTAACAACTATGGCTATTGATTTCTGTTAGAATACCTTAATTTATTTCCTCTGAGTAAGATTTTTATTCTAATAATAAGAGCTTCTTTGTGGATTTAAGTAGAGATCAGGTGGGGAAAAGTGACTAAGGATAGAAAATTTTATGTCTGTAATGAACGTCATGTATAAACAGGAGGTTAACGAGGAGACTTTGAGTTTAAATAGTGTTCAGTAAAAAATGATGTCTGTCTAAAAGATGCTTGAAAGACTTATGATTTCTAGTCTACATACCCAAATATTGGGAAAAGCCCTGTCAATATGTAGCATTCTGTTTATAGTTCTAATAGGAAAGGCTTCACAGTCAAGGAATAATTGTATGAAACCATGTTAACCATTAATCACCAGAAGACCAATTTAGTCTGATTGTTTTATGACGGTATTAGCACACCATTAAGGGGACCAGATGGGTCAACAAAGAAGTAGATAATTATGTGGCAAAGAAAGAATTCTGTCAATCATTTTTTTTCTAGCAGCACCGAAAAATACATTAACAACCCCCTCCACCCAGTGTCAAAAGCTTGACATTACCCCTCTTTTTCAACATGAATCTGCCATCATTTAATAGCTTTGGGGTTTGGGCTCAATTAGTTTCAATCTTTGTGGTATGAGCCTGAAACCTAGGCTGAGGCAATCACAATAAATATTTGGAGACTCCAGAAGAATAATTGTATTCCCTAGCTACAAGCAATTAAGCTCTAGATGTATTCCTTGTAAACCTTTGCAAATGCAATGAATAGAGTGTTTTAAAAGACAAATTATTAAATGGCTTCTTTCCTTTGGTGGTACTTAGGTAAGGGAAAATTAAAGCTTGTTGTTTTACCTGGAAGGAAAAGATATTTCCTGCTATAAAAATTATGATGGTCTGTGTATAACCTGCTGATAATCCTCCAGAAATCATGGAGAATGGGATAGATGCCAGAGAACAGATGGGCAAAGCTCCCAAAATTCAAAAGGAGAAAAAGAATGGCTCTTACAAACTACTGGGGGGAAGCTTAATTTCAATCTCCACCCATTTTATAGCATACATAATGACAGGAATTTATTTTATACTTGAAAGTATTCTCTAATCCTCTCCCAACACAATAACCTCTTCTACAATTTCCAGAAATATACCCATTATCCATATGAAAATGACAACTAATAAATGTAAGTTTTGTCACACTGTCTTGGAATTTTCATTTACAGATAGAAGTAGGGGAGTAAAAGGACATTTAAAGAATTTCTCTTTATATTTTAATTTTTGCAGCAGTCTGGTGAAATGGATACTGTGTGGCATAAAGTGAAAAACTGAGTCTTTAGAGATCGTGTAATTCACCCAAAGTCACTTACATAGTAGATGGTAAAAAATGGATCCTTTTGATTTTATTTTTTTTCTCTTCTATCTCTGCATTGATATTTCCCCCTGCTCTGGACTCAGCCCTGTGCCTAATGCAACAACTGTTCAGATGTGACATTTTTCTTTTGCATGAATAATTCCTACATGGAGAGCTCATTACTTATGATTTTACAACTTTTTGTTTGTTTACTTCTCTGGTAACTCTTCCCAATTTCCTTGGGTGGCCCTTTGTCTTCAATCTGCTCCGTAGATACCCTCCTTCTGTAGTACTCCTTTTATTCAATCAACATCAACTCCACGGATTATCTTGCTACATGCATGACTTCACCTAACACTTGTGCACCAACAATCTTCATATTTAAATCTGGGGCCCAGATTTCTCTTTTGAAATTTATGTACCAAATAATAGAAGCAACTAGGTATGATGTTGGATTGTGAAATATAATTCATTCATTTGGCCAACATCCTTCCTACAAGCAACTTCACCAACTCCAAATCTGTTACTCTTTCTGTAAGCCCCCTCTGCATCTCTGCCTACCCAGGTGCTCAAGGCAGAAACACTGGTTATTTGTCCCTCCTGCCTGCCTTTGTTTCCCACATCTGCTTACTTATCAATTCCTGTCTCTTCTTGCTGAGGATGGTCACATCTCTCCCATCTTCTTTACCTCCACTCTTCTCCATCCATACCCATCTCATGACTTTTCAAAGTTACTGCTCAGCCTCTGAAATTATCTCTAGTTCTAGAAGGGCACTTTCTCTATGGTATCTTACTACTAATAGGTCATTTCCCTTCCTAAACATTTTCAGCATTTCTGTGTCTTCAGGATGAAAGAAAATATCTTAGCATGAAATAAAGAAAACATTTATTCTTCTGAATAGGCCACTTCTTTCCCCTCCTCTCTTGGGTATAGGTGAGAGAGAGGGTGTTCTAGTAAGTATCAGCAATTCCTACAAATAAATGCATATTTGAAACCCTCAGAAAATGTAAAATAAAAAAATCAGACCTCTGGGTCTCATCCTACATGGACAAAATTAAAGTGCCTGGTCTTTGAGTCTGTAATTGTAACCAGGTGACCCAGGTGGCTTTGGTACAAGTTTGCATTGGGAGCCACAGCTGCAATAGGTAAGCAAGAAGTAGGCAGACATAAATAACCCTCTCTTAATGACTTGACACTGTGTTAGGGAAGTTAACATGAACATGCTTTTGCAACAACTAGAACATCAGATGAGGCAGATATTAAGAGACATGAGAATAGGAGGAGTAGATTAGACTTTGCTGTTGGAAATAAAAAGTGTTTGGGAAAGTATTAATATCAAGAGCCACTTTTTGTCAAGGAAGTTTTTCTGAAAATTAGGTCTTGGTTCAGCCTCTCTGAGCTACATTCTCTGCTCTGCCTTGAGTCAAGAGAACTAGTATTTTGCAAGCCGTAAGTGATGTATTAAAAGCATTATCCTTTTAACATGTTACTTAAAGCTTGCAAAATTGTACTTGACTCCTCAAGGGAAAAAACTAGTAAGATATTAAAAAATAATTTCTTAGCAGAGAAGTGAGAGCTGATGGCCGCAGGATACGGCTGACATGAGGGTACCCGGTGATGGATGTGTCCGAGGTGTCTCTTTCCTGTAATACTCTCAGAGATGGCATAGAGTAGGTGAGCCTTCAGCTCCATCAGTTTTCCTGTGGTCCTCTGTGCACGCTATGCTGTTCGCAACTCCGCGTCCTCAATCAAGCACGCTTGTATCTACGTCCCTAAACCTTGCCTCTCATTCAAGCTGCACTGCGAAAACCTGTCTCTTCCAGCTCATACTAGTCCCTTTAATATCTGAATTAGTGACCATTGCTGTTCATAGTCATTGTCATCATCACCTCTTAACATTCACTAAACACTTTATAACAAACATTGGGTTAAACATTTATACAAAATATCTAATTTAACTCTCATGATAATTTCTTAAATTCAGTAGCATTTTTATCTTCATTTTACAGATGAAGTTTAGAGAAATATGATAAATTGTCCATGGTCACACAGCTACTAAGTGACAGTAGGGATTGGAACCCAAGTCTCAATGATTCCCAAGTCCAGGACGGAATACTGCTACCTTTATCTTCTTTGTAATTCATATGCATCAGTTTGTTCTCCCTCCCCCAGGTCACTGTAGGCTCCTCAGAGTAGACCCTTATTTAGGAGTCAGAGTGATGATGACCGTTCTTTTACAGATTCATTCTCTATATTTCTTTGCCCACCTTCTGCATAACATATCATCCAGAGAACCCGTGGCCCTTTCCTTTTGAATGGCTTTGGTCATTGGGAGTCAGGAGATGGCAGGTAGGAGATTGGAGGGGAGAGAGGACAAGGTATTTCCTCCGTGCTCACTGTCTGCTTTGGGCCAACTTTGTCAATCACTACATTCCTTCTCTACTCGAACGCTGAGCTGCTGTCCCTCCTCCCTGGTTGACATGCCCAGTGCTCTCTAGAACTGTAGTTCTTCCCCCTTGTTCCCTTGGCCTTTACAACCAGCAACAGTTTCCCACTGTTGCTAGTTTCCAGGTACCTCATTCCACTGGATTGTACCCTTTGTCCACCTTCCTATTGTTAATCCCTTCTGCATATGAACTATCTGGGCATCATGCCGACTCCTGCTGGGATGCTACTGAGGGGGTTAGCACACTTGATTCTGCACTCAGCTCTGCCACTGACAAGCCCAGCTTTTCTCTTCCAGCTTCAGGTATGGAAATCTGATTCCATAACTAGATCCTTATTGCCTGGACACCCCACAGATATCTTGAACGTGTCCAAACCTGAAGTTTCCACAAATTCTGTTCCTCACCCTACATATCCTATGCTGGTTGACTGAGTGACTCCAGCTAGAAACCTGGAAGTCATTTGAACCCCCTCCTGCTGTTTCATTTCCTCACAGCCAATGTCTACATTGCAGTCTACATTTTTAGTGTTGTTCAAACCCACCTCCTCTCTCCTTGATGCCACCGCTTCTGTTTGGACTCTTATTGTCTATCATTTGGAAAATTAAATTGCAAGAGCTTCTCAATTGGTTTCTTCTTGTTGCTAGAGTGAGCTTTCCTTTTAATTTAAAAAGGAGAATCATGTTGAGAAAATTCAAATCATATATTTATAAAGTTGGAAGTCCTCTCTCATCACACCCAAACCATTCCAGGTGGTACCTGCTGAATTTCTTTTGGATATATTCATTTTATGCATATAAGCCATATATAAACAAATACACACAGGTTTGTTTATAATAATAGTAATATATTATACATGCAATTTAACAATTTAGAATAGCATAGGCAAGAGCTATCTTTTAGAAACTAAAATTTAATAATATCTCCTCTCCCCTTTAAAACTCTTCTATGGGTTCCTTAACATTTTAATTTTTTCAATTACATTCAATATTATATTCAGGTGTACAACATAGTGGTTAAACATTTATATATTTTATGGAGTGACCTCCCCTATAGTTTAGTACACATCTGACACTGTACATAGTTATTGACTATACAATATTGAGTGTACAATATTATTGACTATATTCCCTGTGCTGTACTTTTTAAGAACATTTTAAAGATAAAGTCCAGGTGCTTTTATGAGAGCCCAAGAGCATTCCTAATGAAGCCCTTGTCACATTCTCCACCCTCATCTCTTCTCATGTTTTTATTCTTACCCTATGGTCCAGCCGTATTGAAGTGCTAACTGTTCCCTAAAAACATCCGGGTTTTTCCTACACTCATTTCCTTCACACAATCTTCCATTCACATTAAATTGGGAGTGGGTCTTTCTTTACCTAGTAGATTTTAAGCTTCCAGAGGAAAGAGCCATGACATGGAGGCCAGTTAATAACTCCTAGCTTTTGAAACCTCAAGTAAAGATGGAGAATACTATCTCTGAATACCAATTTGATTTCTGTTGCCACCATCTATTTCTTAGATTTCAGAGTTTTGAGTCATAAACTAGTTAGAGGCAGTAAGCTAAACCATCATTATCTTTGGAAAGGTGTGTTTCTGAATGTCATAACTGATTCTCTAAATGTCTCCATTGCTATACATTTGTTTTAAACTATTTCCTTATCCAAGGTCTTAGGACATAATTTTCTATAACACAGATGCCAGAAAATAAAAGACGAATTAGGATATCACATTTTACTTATTCCTTAAAATGCTATAATATAAAATAGGTTATAGGCTTAGAAGTCTTGATTT
>VMDR010023749.1:0-15404 GCA_007922815.1 Macrotus californicus | reverse complement strand
TTTTGATCACAGTAAAAACTTTGAGTATGCATGCAATATAGTTTCATTAATTTATAAATTATGTATATATTTGTGCTACCATGATAAAATTTATTATAAAACACAACAAAATGAGAATACAATAAGATAAAGCCTGTATAAATAATATTCCTAAATTTAAAAATATTTATTAATGGCACATAAAGCATATTTGTTTAGTAAAATTGTAACATTTTATAAAAGTCTTGATTTTAACACTTTTTGAAATAGTGATTCAAAAGAATGGTTCTGAGTTTAATGGCTTCTGTAGATTAAAAAGCTCTCTAGTACAGATAAATAGATCCAAATGGTTTACTAAATCATCATGCTCACTTTATTTATTGAATATTTATTGAATGCCTGCTCTGTGCCAGATGTTATCCTAGACCATGAAGACTGCAACTCCTCATGGAGCTTAACTTTCTGTTGCCCAGAATCAGAGAATAACCTTATAAACAAGTAAATATATAATAGGTCAGATATTAAGTGCTGTGGAGAACAATAAAACAGGAAGGAGAAAAAGGAGTGTATCGGTTATTTATTACCACAAAAATGTTTTATGACAACCACAAAACCTTAGTGGCTTACAATGATAAATATTATTACATGTTTTGGCTGTCAGCTAGACACCTTCACTGATTGTGACTTGGTTCATTTCATGTTTCCGAGAGTCAGGTGGTTATCAGTGCATCTAGCTTGGCTGTGGCTGGGAAGACTGGGTTGCTTGTCCCTGTTCCACATGTTTCTAATTCCCCATTAGGCTACCTGGCACATTCTCCTGGCTGTGGCAGAGATGCAAGTGAGGGAAAAATATAGAACACTATCATTTCTGTCACACTGTGTTGGCCAAAGTAGAATATAACGTCACCTCAACTACAAAGGGTGGGGAAATAGATTCTACCTTTAAGTCAGAAGAACTGCAAAATAACGTGGTTTTAATACAGGGAAGTTTGAAAAATAGGCTATTAATGTGATCAATCTACCATATGTCAGGTATAGGGGATGTTATTGTTACATAGAATGATTAAGACATTGAGCCAAGACTTAAAATAGTGAGAGAATAAGCCTGCAAGAAGGGCATTCCTGACTCAGAGAGCAGTGAGTGCCCAAGAATCTGAGTTGAGTATGTTGAAGGAATATCAAGGAATCCAGTGTGCTTGAGTAGAATGAGTGAGAAAGTACAGATTTGCAGTGGGGTTGAGAGTTATGTTATGCAGACCATCTAGGTTCTTGGTTGGCTTTTACCTCATCTAAGTGAGATGAGGACCTTTTGGGTTCTCTTAGCTGTGATAGTTTACATATTAACAGGATCACCTTGGCTGCTGTGTGGAGAATAAAATATATAGGGGTGTTGACAGAGCAGAGACCATTTAGAAGAAGCTATTACAGTAGTTCAAGCAGGAGGGACTAAAGACAATGACAGTGAATATGAAGTAAAGGGATGAATTTGGAAGGCAGCTCTGAAGTAGCACTCACAAAACTTGGTGATATTGGAGGGTGAGGAAAATCTTATCCAAGCTAACTTGGACACTAACTGATAGGGAGATAAGGAATACAGGAGGAAAGATGGGTTTGAAGATTGGGTTACTAAGTTCAATTTTAGATTATTGAGTTTGATTTGTGTTTAGATTTCAGGTCATTTTCATATTGGCCTTATAGATCTTTAATTTTTTTGTGTATAGGTGATCATTGAACTCAAGAATGATGAGATTTCTGAGATAAAAATATACTGAGAATAACAGGAATATAGAACATTAAGGACACTTAGGTGTCTGCTTGATGATGATAACCCTCAGTGTTAGAGAGTTGGGAGCAAAACCTGGATGGAATTATAGAGGCCAAGTAGATTGAGGAATTTCAAAGAGAACTTGGATTTAAATCTGGATTTGATGATGGCAGTCATGAGTAACCTTGTCAAAAGCACTGAGAAAATAATAGCACAAATTTGCTTTAATATATATTTTTTTGAAAAATGAAAGATACTAAGAGAGTTATAGTCAGTTATTAGTTAAGAATAGATTTTATTTTATTTCTTAAAACAGTGGGAGAATTGCCCTTGTGCATAAAATCTTATTATTTCTTTTTTTTTCCCCTGAAAGGTAAACCTGTGATGGTCATTTTAGGGAAAAGAGAAACAAGTTGGGGAAGGGAGTAAGGACAGGTCAAAAAGCTAATCTATCGATTTGGTTTATTATTCTCTCCCCTCTTAACCCTGGATCCCTTCTCCCATTTCTGCCCTCTATGCTGCCACCCTTTTGCTGCTGTTTACCTTGCCCTCTACCTCTAAAGCAGTGTGGTCTTCTGCTGCAACTAGAGCTTCCTTAAAACCTTGCCATCATGGAATCAAGGGAGTGATTTTAAAAACTGTAGAAGTGTTGAGTTGGTGCCAGTTTGTGCTTGATGAACTCTCATACTTCCAATTGCAACCTATTGAGCAAGATATTATGTCCATTTTATAGGTGAGAAAACAGTTATCAAAGTTGCCCTTTAGCTTGATGGGGACATTGACAGAGATAGGCCTCCATTAGTAGCTAATACCATACAGAACTTTTTCCTTTTAAGGTTCAGTTTGGGGAGGGTGGGAGTGGTAATCATTACATGAAAACTGTTGATGAAATAAACTGGGTTTGACAGAGTAAAGGTATGACGTATTTACCTTGTCTATGTATAATTTTCTGTTTATGTTACTAGGTTGTAAGGTCTTTAGTGGCCAGATATTCAAAGATCCAGTAGCCTGGATCTGTCTTGTCTTTGTATTTTTGGAACATAGGCATTGGCAGTGACCATATGAAAGCTTTTTTGTAAATCTTGTTAAATAAATTAATAACTGCAATATGCTTACAAAATGTTTAACAGACAACACATATAGTGGTGTATGTATAATGCTGTATATCTTGTTCATATAATAAACTCTGTAAGAAATGTTACTAGACTCTTTACATTGGATCCGAAGACCAATCTAAGCCCTATTTTTACAGATTAGGAAACTGAATTTGTCCAAGGTCACATAGGTAGTAAGTTGGAAGAACTATTCTGACTATTACATTTTGCTGCCTCTTTCAGTGCAGTCATTGTGGGCATCAGCAGCATGATCATTCCCAACGGGGGGTCGGGGAGGGGGTCCGGGTGGCAGATGGGGAGAGAATGTTTGAAATAAGTGGTTGCTTGACACCAATTTTCTGTTGAGAGTACAGTTTAGCGCTAATTTAGTATGTGAAAGTAATTTGTATAGGTTCCTTTTTATCTACTAAAATTGTAAAAACAGATGTTAAATGGTTACCTATATTTCTTATACATCCGAGTTAGAGTGAGTCATATGTAGAATTATCCTGAGTTTGTTTCATTTCAAAGAGAATAAATTACTCTGAGTTTCCTGGTAAATTCAACCCATTTGAATCAGAGTGGGGCTTATATGACTCCTTTCTTGGGAATTTTCCATAGAGATGGAGAAATAAAAGATGTAGGCAAATAACAAATGCAAAACTGATCACAATACCCTGGGACAAAGTTCCTTGAGCTTTCTTTTCTTTTCTTTTTTTTTATTGTTTCAATTTCTTTATTGTGCTAAAATATACATAACAAAATTTACCATTTTAACTATTTTTAAGTATAGTCCAGTGGCATTACATACATTTACATTGTTGTGCAATGTGGATTATTAAAAGGGAAAATTCACATATTGTTAGGAGAGTCGTGGAGTGTTTTATAAGACTGGACTTTCAAAATGAGCCCAGAAGAACAGGTGAAGGGAACAGCAGTTAGTAGCAGTGTTAACTAAACAAGAGCAATCAAAAAGAACATTTATAGAAATAACTAATATAGTGGGGCTTTTGGTGAATTTATTAAGACAACAGACAAGGAATTGGTTTTAGAGTGAATGCTAAGCCAGTTTTACACATGTAAAAGTTCATTTGGTCTTTCTCATTCATGATATGTTCTAGGCAGTAGAATAATTTAATTAATAAATGTTATTTGACTCTAGGGGACATGCTCTAAAATAATTGATCATAGGGATTGCCAGTGTAACCCACATTACCCATTAGGCATTAAGAAAACAAGAAGTGTTGTATGGCTCAAATAAGTCAAGCTGACAGTCCAGTGTTGTCATGCTAATGGCTTCATCTGATTAGAAATCAACTGGTCCCTAAAAATTGTCACTTCACAAAGTGTTGCAAAGGAATACCATTTTGCCTAAGACTTCCCTTTGTAATATAAAATGGTAGCCAAATCATAAGATTACCTAATTTTATTTTAAACAAGTTCAAAAAAAGATACAGCCACTATATTTGGATAAAGTTTTTATAAAATAGTTGTCTATAGGAAGAGAATATATATAGGGGGGGGCAGAGGCTGGTGAAACATCTGGGGGCAAAGTCAGTCCAGATTAATAAAGATCAGATGTGATCTTATAAAAATCAAAAACAATACAAAGTAATGCAAAGATCAGTAATAGGTTAAGATAAAAATAATTTCAACACATTTTTAGCAAGTGGAAGATTACTATCTGAAATACTTAGGTATTGTCTATATATCAGTAAAAAGAATGCTCAAGTAGAAAAAATGAGCACATGATATGACTAATAAACAGAAGTACGTAAAATGCAAATGATTACTGAACACAGGAAGAAAAGTCACCAACCTCTCCAATAATTAGAGAAATACAATACAAATAGCCAACATTAATTTTTGGGTCCATCATTAACTTTTGTAAGAGTCTACCAGATTCTACCAAATTTGGTAAAATTCAAAAGTGTTTAATCATGGCAATTTAGAAATTAATAATAGCACATATTAGCAAGGGTATAAAAAAAACTGATGTTTTCTATCTGTTGATAGAAGGTAAATTGGTTAAGTCTTTTGGCCACTAATAATAGGATTGATAATGTGCATATTCTTTGACCCAGCATGACAACTTCTAGGTATGTTCTCTAAAATATTTGCATATGTACATAAAATAGCATGTCCAATTATGTTGGTTGCAGCAATTTTTATGAAACAGCATAAAATATCTGTTAATAAGGAGGCTTAACGTGGATGACCACTTTAAAGGACAGGGGCATAGAGGGAGGGTTACTTTTTTCATTTGATAATTGGGTACAGAAAAGAGTTAATAAATAGCAAGCCTGAGACTGCTATCCTTAGAAAGGCCCACATGTAAGATTGGCCTTTGGCTGGTGTTTGGGAACTTGGACTTTTGGGAGAGTGTCTATCATTCTTTGATAAGAGTCACTCAGTGTGCCTTGACTGTGCAAGTATGGTTTATGAAGAACCTTCTGGGAATCTAGAATTTTGATTTGTGCTAGGCAGAGTGCCGATGTGATGAACCCCCAATAAAAAACTGGACACTGAATCTCTAATGATCTTCCTGTAGACATTGTTCTGGAGGTGTTGTCACAACTCATTGCTGGAGGAATTGAGTGGGTCCAATGTGGCTTCATTAGAGAGGGTTCTTAAAAGTTTGTGCCTAGTTTCTTCTAAACTTGGCCTCATGTACCTTTCCCTTTGCTGTCTTTGTTTTGTATCCTTCAGCTGTAATAATCATAGCTGTGAATATGATTATATGTGTAGTCCTGTGAGGCTTTCCATGTGAATCATCAAACCTAAAGGTAGTCTTGTGAATTCAAGACACAACTTTTCAGTGTGATTTGAATGTTTTTAGCATCTGCATGTATTACTGATATAAATTTTAAAACATTTAATTTATCATTAATATGTTTAAATTGTGTATGTATACCTAGGTACAGATAATATACCTCATTTCTAAGGGTTTTTTGTGTTTTTTTTTTGATGTGTGCATTATCTGACTCATCTATTTTTCCTCTGATGATAAAGTTGAAAGCTTTCCTTGGTGACATTGCCGTTAATAAAGAAATGAAGCAAAAACGGCGTGTCTTCAGTTATGTTATTTAGGACAAGGAGATACTACTTTAGATAAATTACTTTAAATTACACTGTCAGTTTCATATGTCAATATGTTGGTAAACCACAAAGATCAAATTTCAGGTAGCATTTTAAATTCATACTTTACAGTTGTACAAATTATTATCTCAACTTGACCTGAGTGTTATAAATGGGAATGTAGGGTGCCAATTCATTGACTGATGTTCTAGATGTGGTTATCTATGTCTAAAAGACTTGCCATGCTTTATTGAATGTGTGATATGTGGAAGACAGTAGGTACTATGGAGAAATATAAAAGGTTATTTTTGACAGACGGAATTATAATCTTGTGTGGCAGCAGTGGTAGTAGTGATAGGATAAAATGTGTAAGCGAATGATAGGTATAAGAAGCAGGGATGAAAAATACTTGTATGACTAGTATGTACTTTTTAGTAGGCTTCATGAAGACAGGGATTTTTGTCCTGGTTGGTCACCACTGTATTTGTAGCACCTAACAGAGTACCTGACATATGGGATAGGTTAGGAGAAAGTGTTAGATCAGTCATCCTGGTGAAGGAGATAATTAAATCTTACTTTTTCCTTTTATTGTGAATGTCTGGACCCAGTATGTCAGCAAACTGAAAAAGTAGATTTAAAAAAAAAAATCTTAACAGTTAATTCATGAGTAGAGCAGAATATCTAATGTTATATGAATATTGTGTGGCCTGATAATCTGAGATACTTTAATGGCACCCACAAGCAGCTGGTTTCCCTTACTATACTGGACAAGACATTTAATTTCCATATAAAAAACTACACTGGCTTTATTTTTCTTTTTAAAAAGAAATGTTTAATTGTGGTTAAATGCATATAACATAAAACTTACTATCTTAAATCATTTATAAGTGTACAGTTTGATATCATGTACATCCACGTAGTTGTACAGCCAGTCTCTAGAACTCATCATCTTGCAAAACTGAAACTCTATATGCATTAAACAAGGCCCATTCTCCTATCTCCAGCTCCAGAAAACCACCATTCTACTTTTCTCTCTGACTTTGGCTACTCTAGATACTTCACTTAAGTGGAATCATATACTATTTGTCTTTTTGTGGTTGGCTTATTTCAACTAGCATAATGTTCTCAAGGTTCGTCCATGTTGTAGCATGTGTCAAAATTTCCCTCCTTTTTAAAGCTGAATAATATTACATTGTATGTATAAACCACATAAGTTTTTCCATCCATCCATCAGTGGGCACTTGGGTCGCTTTTACCTCTTGGCTATTATGAATAATGTTGCTGTGAACTTGAGTGTATACATATCTGTGTGTTCGAGACCTTACTTTCAGTTCTTTTAATATATACCCAGAAATGGAATTGCTGGTTTATATGGTAATTCAAGTTTTAATTTTTTCAGCAACTGATATACTCTTTTCCCATAGTGGCTGCACCGTTTCATATTTCCATGCATAGTCCACCAATTTCTCCACATCCTCACCAATGCTTACTCTTTTTTTTGTAATAGTAGCCATTGTAATGAGCACCAAGTGATACTTTGTTGTTTTGTTTTGATTTCCCTGCTGATTAATGATCTTTTCATATGATTGTTGGCCATTTGTTTATCTCTAGAGAAATACCTACTCAAGTCCTTTGTCCATTTTTTAATTGTGTTTTTGTTGTTGTTGTTGTAGCTCTTTATATCAGAGTGTTTCTGCATATCCATCTTTAACACAAAGAGAACCACCAGTTTATGAAAGTTTAACAATTATACTAAAACAAAACTTGGGGTTAATTTTCAAAGTAAAATGCACTCATCTAGGACAGTTAATGTGGCTTCATAATTCCATTTTAATTACTAGTTCTTATAATCCCCTGAAGTTTCAGTTACTTGTAAGTTTTCCTTCAAGATTGCTATTCAGATTGACATACCTTCTGTGTATCTCAGTAAAGTTTCTGCTGGACAAAATATTAGTTAAATTCTCTTTAATGAGTTTGACCATGGTTTTGAAAGTTGTCAAAATGTGTCACATCTTTTATTTAAAATCTTGACTTATTTTGATTGGCACATTCTAAAATATCTTTTAAATAATTTAGAAACCCATTCTAGATTATATTTACAACATTATTTTCAGTTATGTATTTCCTCTATCAAAGGTTTGTGTTTTGATTTAAAATGTTGTGGAAATCTTGATAGTATGTAGGTAGGTAGGTGCTAGTTTTTGTTATGATTGAGGTTTGAGCTTTTTGTTTGTATGATTTTACATGTAAGAAAGAGGAGCACTTCATCAGTATTACAAAGGGATATTTGAAGACAAAATCATGCTCTCAGTAACTTGGGGTGCACATGTCTTTGTAGTAGTGTGGTCCAGCCTCTCAGGACCCAGTCTAAAACAATGTTAGAATGAAATATATTTTTAGAAGGAATCCAAATGTTTGTTATCAAAAATAACCTCCAATTAATTTCTCCAGAGAAATATATTAAAACTTTAAGAACACATACTTGTTTTATTACCCAGGTTTTGGTTTAATTCTTTTATTTTTAAGTTTCCTTCCTGGTCCTGCGTTAGAATTATAGAGATTGCAGAATTTAAACTTTAAGATGATGGCTTATCAGTTATTTCTCCTCCCTCCCTTGCATTGTCTACCTATCTCCCTCTTTTAAATATCTACTCTTCTAAGTTAATTGTCTAGCTTTATTTCTGTGGTTTGTACATCAACTCATGTTAAAAACTACGTACTTTTATCTTTCCTATTCATCATGCTTACCCTGTCCTTTTCTGCAAAAGTTATGTGTTGAGTTCATTGGCCCAAGTTTCTAATAGACCTACTTGTTCATTTATAATTTCTTCATGTTATTCCTATTTAGATCAGTTCCTTCAGTTTTGTTATGTTTGGCTCTGTGATATTAATATCCTCGTGGGAGAGTCCACAGTAAGGAGCAGAGGCTGAGTAATAATTAGAGGTGGGTGGATATTCCTTATTACAGGGTGGGGTGACTGAATATGCCTTGATCAGTCTGTTTTGAGGCTGACAATGAATACTATTAACAATGTCTCCCAACATCTTATTAAGAAATTTTTATAACAGCTTTGTTGAGATAAATTCACATTTATTGAGATTAAATCACAAAGCATAGTATTCACCTCTTCCGAATATTCATTACATTGGTTTTTTGGATGGTCACAGAGTTGGCATCTATCATCACTATTTAATTCTGAACATTCTCCAAAAGAAACGCCATATCCATGGCCAGTCACACCTCATTTACCCCTCTCTCCAGCACTCTGGAAACCATTTTCTGTCCCTGTGGATTCGCCTATTCTGGATATTCCATATAAATGGAACCATGTTGTATGTGCTTTTTGTGTTTGACTTCTTTCACTTAACATGTTTTCAAGATTCATCTGTTGAGCATGTGTTAGTACTTCATTTTATGCCCAAATAATATTCCATTGTATGAATATATCACATTTTGTTTATTCATTCATCAATTGATGGACACTTAAGTTGTTTCTGCTTTTTGGCTCTTATCAGTAATGCTGCTTTGAACATTTGTATATAAGTTTTTGGGTGGCTATATGTTTTCAGTTCTCTTGGTTATGTATTTCTAGGAGTGAAAATGCTAGGTAACATGGTAACTCTATATTTAACCTTTTGAGGACTTGCCAAATTCTGTTTCTATTAAGAAAACTTCTACAAGCAAAAGTTTGGCAACTAATTTGATTTTATCTCTGCTTGGTCTTTTTTTTTTGAAAAGGGTTAATACTGTTTTAAAGTAGATTCTTTATTGCCCTTAATTTTTTATTTTTTAAAAACATTAATGCCTTATATTAAACAAAGAACATTTTTATGCATTGATAGAAAAATTCAGTACAACAACATATCACTTAATAATAATGCCTTATGTGTTACTAGACTTGGAAAGTTGGATGGGAAGACAGATATATAACCTATAAAGTTAGTCTGGTTTTGCTAGGTAACTTTCAAGATTTTGGAAATACAACAATTAAGACTTACATGTGGTTCTGTTTAGATTGATAATGCAAGGATTGGGGGGGACATCAGTGACAATTTACTATTCTAGAATTTGGCCCATGATTTATTTTGTTTAATGCAATTCAAATAGACTTGAAGTATACAGTTAAAAATTGGTTTCTGAGCTTTGAAACAGGAACTGGAGTTGGTAATGAGCAGTGTTAAGTGTCCTACTCAGGTATTTGATTTGATTTCTATAAAATCTTAGGATACATACAAAAAGGGATTACAGTGTTCCTTAAGAACAAAAAATTTAGCTGGTATTTGAGTGCACAAATGTATTTTGGTATCTTTTAGTTTCAAGGACATTTCAGCTAATCAAAATTTTCCCTTAATCTCTATGTTTTACACCTAAAAGTAATATAATAATGTATGTCAAGTGTAACTGGAAAATAAGTTAATCTCTAAAATTCCTCTTCTATTCATAAATCTTATATATTTACCTCAGTTTTTACATATTTAAAGGCATGCTCTATGTATGCTAAGTGTTGCATTAGGGGACTTACATTCAAGATTTAATGAACCAATGCATCTCTTTCTCTACTCCTTGACATCATTGATTAATTTATGGCATTGTTTTTGTTGTGCCCACCAGATTTCCCCCTTTTCCTCTTTCAGAGTGTTTCTTAAGCCTTTTTATTTGTAATTCAAATGACAATGTTATTGAAGGAAAGAAAATTGTTACTTGATCCTATACTAAAACAATTTTTTTTTTTTCCGTCACTGGGACTAGAAAGTAAGGGCTAGGTTTGGGGGGATGGTGACTGAAGTGGACTCAACCAGAACTTGAAACTGACTGGAGGTGAGGGGAAGCAAGTGGACAGATAGGGGGGAAAGTCCAAACTCTAGGAGGTTTTAAGCCTGAATGGATAAGGAGGTCAGAGGTACCATGAAAATAAAAAGGGACATAGAAGCATTTGAAAAATGAGGTGTATTTATTTTTATCTATTTAAGTTTGAATTACTGTTGGTATGTTCAGTAAGCAGTTTGAATATGGAACTGGAACGGAAAAGTCAGGACTAGAAATAGAGATTTTGAGATTCAAAAATGTAATAGTTAAAGGCACAATAGGGAGGAGGGAAACTTGCTAAAAGAAAAAGTCTGAGAGAGCAGTTCCAGAGAATACATCCTTTTAGAGGCTGAGAAAAAAAGGAACCAGAAACGACCCATTAACAGGTAAGAGGAGAATTAAGAGACAGTTTCATAGAATCTAAGAAAGGAGAGAAATACTCATCTGTGTTTTAAAAGAAAAACCTCTATGAATTTTGAAAAACATACAAATTGAGGCTTTTGAGATTTAGATGCCTTTTGGAGATTAGTGGTGACTTCATAAAAGTGCTTTCAGAATGAAATTTTCAGGGTGTTCTGGAGTTAATGGTTCACCAGAAAGTGTAAGTTTCTCTTTAAAAGCTTGGTCTGTTGACCACAGCTTTGTGACAGTTTGGCCTAGCAAAAGATCATTTATTTCCATATAGTGGTAAATATGTGTGTATTGAGTTCTCTTAAACTCTCTAGGTGACTCCTGTGCTATATTTATTTTTGCAAAGATAAATATGAATTCTGCATCCACACTATTAATTTGGGGATCTTGTTTGTTTTATTTTGTAGTTAGACAGTTGATAATATTGTAGTTTATTGTGTTAAAGCTGGAACTCAATATTCTTGGTTTTACTGTGTGTTTTATATTACACGTTATGGAATGAGGTTAGTGATGGATTACTTTGGAATGCTTTGAGAGTCTGGATTTGGCAATGGAGATGGAAGGCTGAAGGCGAACTACAGTGATCTCATTTTCTTAAATCAAGACACAAAACCAGATGAAGGGTGTCATAGTCAGGAGCCATAGTTTTAAAACCCACATTTTGGAATTTCTGACCAATTTGCTGTGGGGACACTGGGACAAAATATTGGGACTGACCTGGAAAATGTGGGACTAGTGAAATGGTTAGAAGGGCATTAGATAAAGACAGTGAAGAAATGGATGAAAGAAAAGGTGATGGCTTTGTTAGTAGAACCAAATAAAAATAATTGAACCTGGGAACACTTTTCTTTTTGCTATTAATATCACTAAAATTAATAAATGGCAGCATTTTTATAATTTTTATAAAGATTTTATGTATTTATTTTTAGAGAGAGGGGAAGGGAAGGACAAACAGAGCGAGAAATATCAATGTGTAATTGCCTCTTGCGTGTCCCCTACTGGGGACCTGGCCTGCAACCCAGGCATGTGCCCTGACTGGGAATCAAACTGGAGACCATTTAGTACACAGGTTAGCACTCAATCCACTGAGCTACACAAGCCAAGGCTTATTATTATCTTAATTCAAATGGGGTTCTATTTTATTTCCATAATATAGCGTGGAGGTAGGAAGAGGATAAACTTGGATTATACCTCCCAGCTTATTTTGATCTTGAGAAAACACTATATAGAAATAATTTCTTTTCCAACCGGAAAACAGGACCCTTTCCTTTAAGAAAAGGAAGCATTTGCTTGTTGTCTAGGATGTTGAAAAAATGAATTATAGTTTGTTGTGAAATTTGTATAATACCTTTTTCCTTTTAGTTTTTTTATGCTTATCATTATTTATTTTTAAATATAAAGTCTGCAGTACAAAGTTTTATTTAGAAACAAATTCTCTAAATAAAGGTCTAATGCTACGTGCTTTCAGTGAGGATTATAAAATTGCTACGTTGATACCTCCTTTGATGGAATTGAATGCCAGCTTCTCTGACTCCAAGCTGTCCCACTGTGAAATAGTAATGAAGCATAAGAGGGGAGATAAAATTGTTAAGTCTTAAGTATAGTGGCTAGTTCTCATTTGCATCCATTTTCTCTGAACTGAACATAACACCTGAGAAGACCTAAACAGTCTATTGACTCTCTATTTGTCACGGGTTATGCTGGCACTAGCTGGTATTAATAGAAAAAGAACATAGTGTCTGCATCTTCGGGAAATTCACATCCTGTCAGGGATGGTATATGTGCATATATGAATAATCATCGAATTGAGTTGGCTAAAAAGTCTGTTTAGTTTTTTCCATAAAATAAAAGACATTTTTCACTTTCATCATTAACTGTTGATTTGGATATTTTGAGTATGTCGGTTGTCTCCTGCTATTGGCTTTTAGTGGGTAGAGGCCAGGGGTGCTGCTAAACATCTTCCAATGCATAAGATAGCCCCACAGCAAGAATTATTTGGCCAAAAGGTCAATAGTACCAAGAAACTTCACAAACCACTTTTGACATTTTCCATCAGTCACAGCACCTCCTCCATACACTGCACAAATTTTTTTTGTATTTCAGTTGTTTTTCCCTTTCTTGAAATAATAAAGCATATGTCAAAAATGTTGCTTATTTTCTTCCATCTTAAATATTAAAATAACCACAAAAATTCACCAATTTCAGTAAGTTTTTTTTAATGCGTGCTGATATGACAACTGTCACAATACAATCTAACAAAATTGTTTTAAGTGAAGTTAAAGACTACTAAGCACTACTAGAGCCGTTGTATGGAAAAAGTAATGGACTCTTTGGACAACCCAATGCATTGGGATATGTCCTAGATTAGAGGTATATTTGAGGAGCTGTGGGTAGAAATGAGGAAGCAATTTCTGAGGAAGTGGAAGATGGGGGTTGTTGGTATCTATACTGGTCTCAGGAAATGTTTCAGCAAGGTGATTTCTATATTGGGCTAGAAGAAAGCAAAGTTTGCTTGGCAGGCTACTAGGAAAATAACTGAAGCATTGGAATCAGTGTGAACAATTTTGTACCCAAAGACCCATAATATTGGCCTCTATTTACTTTAAATTATGTCCTTTTAACATCAGTTCTGACTTAGCTTTATAACGACGCATATCTGAAAATGAATGGCAGACAAGTTAGTCTGTCATGCAGAAATAGGTGAAGGGTGAGCAAAGATAAGAATTTTGAAAGAGTTGCATATTTTGCAATTTAAGATGGGCATTGCAACTGGATAATTGAAAAGCCTTTTGCCTGTTTTTGTTGATTGTAACATTGGAGGCGTGAATATTTTTATATAAATATGTTTGTAAATATTTAAGAACAGCCAGTTAGAAATAGTATGCTTTGGGTAGAAATTATACTCTGATTTCACTACTTGCTACTGTTACTTTGTATTTGGGCTTTTAACAAAATTTATTTTGGTTTGATATCTTAATGCAGGTTATACGGTAGTGTTAACTTACTAACTAGTATTAGATTGAATGGCTTTTGTGATGTATGACAATTAAATATTCTAGGTATCAAACCAGATGAACTTAGTCATTTAGCAGTTATTATTGAGTGCCAACTATGTGCCAGACCCCTACCTTTTAAAATTCCAGATGAGTTCTTCAGTAATTGCCTCAGAAAATTTTCAGAGCAATAGCAAAAACAGTACTATTTTATGGGTTAGTTATTGTTATATTTTGCTAGAATGTAACTCTTAAGCTTAAAGTAATTCTGTTTTTATTTCACTTTAAGGTACAGTTCTAAGATTTATATATTGTGTGTATATTTACTAAAAGTATTACCTTAGGAAACTCATACAGTTTTTAAAGTGTTTTGACTTTGAGGGATTTGGGGCAGTAGTGTGTGGACAGTAACAGCATGAGGAGTCTTGAGTTCCAATATTTAAATTATTTATATCCCATCTTGTTCCAAAAAAAAAAAATTGAGTTAGCTTAATTTCCATTTTTGCTCTATTTTTTTGTGTCCATTTGTTTTCTTAACTACCCTGGCTTCAAATCTAGCCAACAAACTAAATTTAATACTTGTCCCTGTCTAAATGTATTCTGAATTCTAAGTCTGTTCAGTGACTGTGAGGAGAATTAGATGTATTTTAGAGGTGGAGCTAACACAGTTTGCTGATGGATTGGATATGGGGCGAGGGGGGAGGTAGAGGAAGGAATCAAGTATGATTCCCAGCTGTTAGACTTGAGTAACTGGAATGGTGGTACTGTTTGGAGATTTGTGATGCCCATTAGGTACCCAGTGGACAACCTATCAGACAGCTATTTGGAGAGATTCAACAAGCATCACACAACATGTTCTCATTAGCTTTGGTCCTTGGATAAACAGTGAAACTGTTCTGTGCTTTTAAAGAACTCAAATCTTGACACACAAAGGGTAAAGAAGATTGTATGTTGCGTGTGACTTTTAAAGGCCTTTGAGAATCAGCTTATTTAGAATTTAGAGGAATAAAACTTGTGTTTTAAGAGACAAAGTGAAAACAAAATAATTTGGAACTTTAAAACAGGGATATTAAACTCAATTTTTGTTTGCATGAAAAATTCTAATACTAGAGACATTTCTATGACTTGTCTGAAAAGGCTCAAATAATTCTTGAATTTCCTCATTTTTAATGTGATATGCATTGTATTACATATTGATCTATAAAGTCCAATAAGATTATCCAGTGTTTGTCTACAGTTTTACAGTCTTTTGAGTGAGACAGACAATTACTGAAATA